>JAQIYA010001221.1:0-13945 GCA_034699355.1 Microtritia minima | reverse complement strand
TTCGACTTTACACGCAATCTTATATCTACTTGTGAGTGGAGAGCGACGAACGACGAACGCGCGGCACGTCGTAGTCCTAACGGTGAGACGAGTGGTGAGCGACACGAACGGCACGCGCCTCGCACTCACCTCCATTGAGAGCGTTCGACGACGACCGATGGCCGCCAACGTCTTCTGCGCCGCGATGGTCGGCGAGCCGGACGGCATCGCGCAGCTGGTCAGCAGTCCGAGTCCCTGCGCGAGAGCGAGCGGTCATTGCGGGCGTCGGCCTCATGACGGCATGACGGCATACCTGCACGAAGAGCAGCACGCTTTGCGCCACTTTGTCGGTGGCGTCGCGCAGGACGTCGACGGCGTCCACTTTCAAGAGCGACGTCTTGGCTTTGTTGCACTTGGCGTACACGCTCTCCACGCCGGCCGCGAACGGCGACCGCGCGCCGCACACGAGCAGCACGTCGAGCTGGTCGAGCGCGTTGCCGGCGATCTCCTTCCGGTTCATGTACGCCGAGATGTACTTCTGGGGAACGACACATGAGCGACACGTGAACGACACGCACGCAGTGCTCGCGCCAGACCTGCACATTCCGCGCGTTCAGCGTCTGCACGCGCCGCCGGTAGTCGTCGGCCAACGCCTCGTCCGACTGGCCGTCGCCCAACTTGAGCGCCGCGATCATGTCCGACGGCTGCACCGACGGACGACGTTTCCTGTCGGCGACACAGTGGTCAGCAGTGGTCAAGCGATGACCAGTGGTCACTCACGAGCCGAGGAAGCGGTCTTTGAAGGCGTCCAGAAAGCCAACGCCCGACGACACCAAATGGACGAGCACGAGCCCGAGCACGCGCTCCGGCCAACGCAAAGCGAACCGCACGAGGATGTTGGCCTGCGGACAGAGCAGAGCGTCAGCCGTGCGCCGGAGGACGCGCGCGCGCGCGCGCTGCGACTCACGCCCGCGCCTTCGCCGACGCCGACCACGAGCGGCACGTGCAGAGAGAGAAGAGAACGATCAGAGAGAGAGAGCGATGGGAAGACTCGAGCACTTATCTGGAGTTCGTCGAGAACGGCGCTCAAGACCTGTTCGCCGAACTGCTGAATGCTCGGCATGTCGTCCACGTCCGGCGCGTCCACTTCCTGTCCGGTCACGTCCACGTGCACGAACACCGAACGCGCGTGCACTTCGCTCATCGCCGCCGACTCCACGAAGTCGCGCATCGAACTGCACGTGCGACCGGACGGACACGTGTTAGCTGGTTGTGCGCGCGCTCGCGCGTGCCTCACCTGTGATTGCTGCCGATGTCGTGCACGGTGAGGAAGACGGCCTTCCGGTGGTCGCGCGTGTCGCCTGCAACAGACACTGTGGTCACTGACTCCGACCGCCGCGACAGGTCATCGCATACCCGACACGTGGACGTGCACGGCGCCGAACGGGCCGCGAACGACGCGCGTGACGGTCGTGGCGCGGTCGGCGCCCGCGTCGCCGACGACGGCCTTCTCGCGCTTCGCGTCACTCTTGTCCGCCATATTCTTGTGCGCAACGCAGTGCTCGTGCGGTCCGATTCTGCGCGCGCGACAGCGGACAGCGACGCACGCGCGACACGCGCTCGCGCGAAACAGCGATCAGAGTTGGGATTGAGTTATCTTTTATTTCGTGTGGTTTTACAGAGAAGTATTCGAACGTAAGTCTGACGGAACTGTAATTAGAATGCAATTAGAATGACAATTAGTGTTAATTGTGATTAGCTGTGATGACGTCATCATTGAATTACCGTTTGATTGCAGAGCGCGTAACACAACGGATTGAGCGTTGAGTTCACGTAACACTAGAGAGAGAGAGAGAGAGAGAGAGTCAGAGACACGTGTTGGGACACGTGCACTCTTACCAAATAGTAGGCGAACTGCCAGAGGTTGCCCTCGGAGTCGATCGAACCGAAGTCGAATGTCTTGCAGAGCACGAGGATGTTGTAGGGCGTCCACGTGACAATGAACGCCAGCAGGATCGCGGACAGCGTCTGCAAATCAGAGCACAGCGCTCAGCACACGTGACCTGACTGACCGACGCGGGACTCACCTTGGCTGCCTTGCGCTCCGACTTGGGCTGGATGGGCGCGCGGATGCGCGTCGGCGGCGGCGGCGACGGTGGCGGCGCGTGCTCCTCCGAGATCATGGTCACGTGGTGCTCGCCGGCGCGCTCCAATTGGATGACAATCGTGTAAATCGATTCTCTGCGACACAAGACTGAAGTCAGCTCTGCATCACGTGATTGGAAGCTCGCTTACGAAGTGGGCGGCGTTTCGGTGGAGGGCGGGGCCGGCGCTCCGCCGGCGACGCCGTCGCCGCGACAGCAGCAGTAGCGGACGCACGACAGCCGCTGCACGTCCGCCGCGCGTGACAGCGAGCGCGAGTGCGAGACCAGCACGAGCGTTGTGAGATCTAAAGAGAGAGAGAGTTAGTGGTCTCGGGTCAGGTGGGGGCGGAGTCGGTCTGACCTTTGTAGCGCTTTTCGGTCTCGCGCCAGATGCGCCAGTAGAGGGCGCACATGATGGTGACGGGCATCCAGAAGGCGATGAGCGCCGTGCAGATCGTCACCCAAATGTTGGACTGTGTGGACACGTGCGTGGCGGAGAGAGGGTCAGTGAACTCTGAGTGGACGGTCACTCACCTCCAGAAAAGGAATGTAACACTTGTCCGACGGAACCGTTCGCCGGCCTTCGATGGCCGGCCACGCGATTATGGTCGGCGGCCACGTGATCAGCGAGAACGTCCTGCCGGGAGAGAGGGGTTAGCGGGAGGGCTGGGCGCGGACTCACCGCACACTGACCAGGCGCCGGCGATCATTGCGCACGCGCGGCGAGTCGTCCTGAAGTGAGACAACGATATAGTGATCGCAATTGAATTGAGAGGTGAATGACCTTTTGGCGCGGTATGTGAGGGGGCGTGTCACCGAAAAGTAGCGGTCGAACGATATGAGCAGCAGATTCAGCACTGAAGCGCTGTGCGGACGAGACAGAGGGTTAGGGGGTTGGGTTGGGGGTGGGGGCGGGCTGAGGGTGACTCACTTGGAGTTGAGGTAATCGATGGCCAGCCACGCGTCGCACACCAGAGGACCCTTCAATGCAGAGAGAGAGTGAGAGTGAGAGGGGGAGGGAAGAGACACAGAGAGCGGCACTGACCAGTGGCCAGCCTTCGGCCAGAATGTAGACGAGCGACAGCGGCATCGAAATGCATCCTAAGAGAGAGAGAGGGGTGAGAGCGGGCAGAGACACGCGTGGCCACACTCACCGATGAGGAAGTCCGCGAGCGCGAGCGACAGCAGGAAGTAGTTGGACACGGTCTGCAACTGAGAGCACACGCGCGACGCGTGAGTGGACGCACGTGCGACACGGCGCGGGACTGACCTGTTTGTCGATCTTGAAGGCGATCCTGCGGGAGAGGGAGAGTGTGAGACGGAGGGGAGGGGCGAGCGCGCGACTCACATGACGAGCACGTTGCCGACGATGGTCAGGAGCGAGAGCGAGCCGCAGCCGACGGCGATGGCCAGCGTGTCGACCGCGTTGAAGCGCGTGAACGAGACCGAGTCGTGGAGCGAGCGGTTCGTCATCTCTCGCGTCCTTCGCGGAACTGTGCGTAGAGGTGTGGGCGCGCGCGCGCGGCGATAGGGGTCGGAACGACACGTGCCACACATTGCGTTATATATTAGTGTTTATTATTTACTATTTGTTTATTAAATATATATTCGAATAATCTTTTCGTAAAAAACTTTGACTCAAATCTTCTTCGCCTGTGTTTGTTGTTGTTGTGGCGACTGGTCACGTGACAGCGACAGTCCCGAATCGAGCGAACCGGACGACGAGCCGCGACGCACGCCCGCCGACGACGGCCGGTGTTCGGTCGGCGCGCCCGAACCGCCGGTCTCGGTGTCGGCGCACGACAGCGCAGACGCGGAGGTCGTGATCGAACGGCTGTTCACGTGATTCAGCGTCAGCAGCGAACTCGACTTCGTCACCTGCAACGGGGGGCAGACGGGGTAAGAGTGCGGGCAGGGGGCGCGACCCGAGGCCACTCACCGACGCCATGCGCAACGCCTCCATTTCGTCCGTTTCTGCGATCGACTCGTGCAGGTCGTCCACGAAGCGCGTCCTGTCCAAGTCGTTGCTGTGGTGTGGGTGGTGGTCAGCGGTGGTCAGTTCGGGTCAGTGGTCACTTACCGGGCGTTGAAGAGCGCGAGAATGCGGTCGTCGACGCGTCGCGACAGTCGAATGCCGAACTGAAAGACACGTGACAGTGAGAGAGAAAAGTGGGCGCACGTGTCGAACACGTGTCCGCATTACTCTGTGGTTCGGACTCGAGAAGAGCGTCACGAGCAGACCGTCGAGCGCGAGCGCGGACCGGAACTGGTACTCGGCCACGTGCGAGCTCTTGGCGCGCGCCGTCAGTTTGGTGACCAGCAGCAGGTCGTTGAAGAGGAAGACCTCGCGCTGGTGCTGACCGTGACGCTCGCGCTTCGCTAAGAGAGAGAGACACGCGTGGTCAGAGTGGTCAGCGGCAGTCATTCCGATCTGTTTGGCCAACTCACCCAACTCGCGCACCTCGTACAGGCGGCAGTAGCACACGAGCCGCCGGTGGGGCAGCGCGAGCGTCGGCACGTCTTTGCCGACGACCGCGTGCTGCACTTTTAGCACCTGCGTTACGTGGTCGGCGCCGGTTCGGAACTCGTTGTTTTTCACGCGCTGCGGGAAAATATAGGGAAAGATAGGGTGAGTGGGGTGGCCGGAGTGGTCAGCGGTGGTCAGCACTCACGTCGTAGATGAGAGTGAGGAAGTCGGGCGAGAGGTCGGCGCCGGCGCCGAACACGCCCCGCAGGTTGGCCACGAACTGCGCGGCTGTCATGCGTTTGGCGTCTTTGAGTGACGGACAGTGAAGGTCGGTGTTGAGCATGATCACCGCGAACGAGAGCACGAACACGTGGTCGCGCGACCACTTCGCGTTGCACGCGACGTAACGCGTCGCGAACGCCTCCACGAGACGCTCGATCTGCAAACGAACGCGCGTCAGTGGCGCCGCCGCTCGCGTCGCGGACATACCTTTTGTGCTTCGCCTGCGCGAGAGAGAGAGAGAGTGGTCACGTGAGAGCGCGCGCCATGCGGTCACTTACCGGGAAAGCGGAAGTAAGTCTTCGTCGGAAAGGAAAGAGTTGTGAATGAATGCGAGACTCAGTGAGGGGTTAATGACCTGAAAACGACGCAACGCGACGTCGACGTCCTGCTCACCGAAGTCGACCTCACGCGCGAAGTGCCGCAACACGGACGCGTTGAAAGCGTGCGGACACGACAGGTACTCGCCGATGGTCGCCTTGGAGACGCCTTTGCGCGAGAGCAGGAAGTGCGCGATCTGTTTGGCCAACTGATCGCCCGTCGCCGACTTGTCGATGAATTGGTGCAGAAGAAGGAATTGAATGCCTTTTTCGGGCGACTTGTTCAGCAGATTCAGCGCCACGCGATACTTGCGTTTGCGCGCGCTCTCCGCTGAACTGGCGGCGCGCGCGTCCGCCGTCACGCTGACCACCGGCGCCGACTCCGAGTCCGACGACGACGACAGCCGGTCGACGCCACTCAACGCCGACGTCGACTGCGGCGGCGCGCGCGACGCACTCTTCAGGGCGATCGCGATGCTCTGCAATCGTGACCTTGAGCTCTGACCTCCGACCTGACACGTGACCTGCACTCACCTTAAAGCGACGTCGCAGGCGATACGCGCGAAAGGCGCGCTGAATGGCCACGGCCGCGGTGCGGGCGCGGCCGCCGCCGTACTTGCGCTCGAGCGCCTCCACTTGCGCGGTGACCTGAGGTGGAGAGGGGGTGAGTGGGGGTCGAGCGGGCGTCGCGTGACTCACCAGTTGTTGACTGAGTTCGACGTGTGGCGACGCGTGCGTTGCGCCGCACTCGTGCCCGGACTCGAGACGCGCGCCGACCGTCTTCACGCACTCGAACATCTGTGGCGAGAGAGGAGAGGGGGTGAGGGGCGTGAGGGGCGTGCGTGAGGGGGCGTCACAGACCTGCAGCTGGAACTGGAGGCGTTCGTTGTCGACCAGCAGTGAGTCGCGCTCGAGCCTGACCTGAGCTGAGAGGGAGAGAGAGTGAGCGGGAGTGCACGCGCACGGACTCACGCGCACCCAGTTGTGTCTCGAGCTGTTCGATGATGGCGAACTGGCGCTTAATGATGGCCAGCGGGTCGCCGCCGGTCGTCATGGCTGCGTCGAGTGGTTGGTGGGCGCAGACGCTGGCGCCATCTCTGACGACGCTCTCTGTCATGTGACCTGCACTCACCAAAACGCGTCGTCGCGCCAGAAAGGCGTCCTTTTGAAACAATCACTGTTCACTATCAAACTTGACTACTCATTAAATCACTATTATATTGACTCTAATCATCACTAAATAATCACTCATTTATTGATAACTGATTTTTTTATTTATTAAACAAAATAAACTTAATAAACGTAATATTTAATGAGATATAGCATCTATATGTAACATGTGTTTAACTTTATCTTTAATAAATGTGATCAACTGTGAGTCCAACGATTGTATCGGTGTTTTGCCGCTGGTTTCGAATCAATTCAAATGTGATCGCAGCTCACTGTTCTCTTCAAAGTCTGGTCGCTTGTTTAATGTATCAATTGTCTGCCTGTCAGTCTCACTGAACGTCTTATTCGTTTTGAGTCTATATCGCATCACATCACTCGGCATAATACCCATCAGTTGAATGGCTGGCACCACGAGACTTGCCGAGCAATAGGCGAGCGCGAGTGAGCCGTGACGATATATGCAATACATTTCGAGTCCGTACGGATCGTAATCCGTGAGACATAGAATTGCAATCTGTTTCTTCCCAACTCTCAGCTCATCCCACAGACGTCTGACGAATGCGCGAGTGTTCAAACTCGGATATCCTTTGCCTGTCACCTATCAATATATGGAGAAAATTAGAATCACTTGAATTATGTAAAGTAAATGCGAAATCGAAAGATTTTTAAAAAATTCTTATACCAGTATTAGGTTATACATTGTATGAATTTGTTTGCTTATCAGTGTTTGAAAGGTCGCGTCATCCTCTACTATTAATATGATTCGACATCGCGAATGTGTTCGCTTTCGTCTGGAATGTTAACATTGACACCGTCACAGGAGATACGTTTGCCGTACGCGTCAACAAATCGCAAGTCGCCGAATACGAGCCCTTTAGATGATGACAGTATGTGCAAATCAATGCGTTGCACGTGAAGAGTGGCCGCTATATCGTCCACTATAGCGCTAACCGATCGCTGATTGCCGTGGAAGAGACTCACACGAGCGTAATAGATGGCACGTGTGGTGGCGTACTCGTCGTCAAGCATCGGCTCAATAACAGCTTTCAACACAAACACAATTTGGCCCAGTTTTGTCCCCTTTTCGTTCTTAACCCACGTTTTGGACGGACTTTCAATTAAAGTGATGCAATTATCGATCGAGTATTTAACGTTATTCCTGTCACGTCGATTTACGATCTAATAAATAATTTAAATTAATGTTAATTTCAAACTTTCACTATTAATTCACAATTGAGACACACATGCATCGAAGTGTGTGTTCCTCTATCAAACTCATAAAGGAGTGCATAAATGGCTTCAAATAATCGTTCGGAGTGTTGCGATGTGTGCATCAAATTCGGTTTCAGAGTTCGAACTATTCGACTATTCGACTCAGCGCTGTCAGACTTTCTCCTTTTGTTTGTCGGACCGTTCACTTCGATGTCGGGCTCGTCGTCGTCGAACGACTCGTCGTCCGAATAAACGTCCACCAGTTGCTCGTCGTCGTCGTCGGTCAGGCTTTTGTTGATGTCGATCACCAATTGGTTGATGTGTTCGCGTTCGTCGTTCTCAACCATAGATTGACAGCGGTTCACAACAGACAGACAGCGAACCAGCAGTTCTTTCTGTTGCACGATCTTCGCTTGCATAGCGTCGCGTGTCGTCGACTGTCTGCTCGTCGACGGCTGCCCGTTGTGGTCGCAGTCGTGCGGCAACTCATCGAACGTGTCGTTTCCGCTATCGTTCGTCACGTCCATCGAATTGTTTGACAACAACTGAAACGCGAAACAGAACTAATCGAACGTCAACTCCAATGCAGTGATCGTCAACGAAGAGCAGACCGAAGACGCGAGTCTGAGCCGAACTCGAAGTGATGACCGAAACAGAGAGTCACGAGTGTCGCCCAAACGCGCGGCCGACAAAGAGAACCGACGACCGAAGGCGAGGAAGGCGTCTGTTGTGACGAACGACGAGAACGTCGAGAACTTCGAGCCTCAGTCGTCGTCATGTGCTGCTCGTCGACGTCGTTCGACGCGCGTCTGTTCACCGAAACGGGTCAGTCATCACTCAAACACCGACTCGTCGACCGGCGCTCAGTCGACGACTGCGAGCGACACTCCGTTCAGCAGTGACGACACGACTGCGATCGGTGATGACAACACCGACGAGAAGTGGACGCGAGGAGTGGCCCGACTGACCGCCGGCAACGATAAGTTTGATTGGAGTCTTATAGCGAGTAGAGATAAACTCAATGAAGTGACGAACAGAATTATTGAGACATTTCGGACAAAACGAAAGTCTATGAAAGAAAATATGAGAAGATGTGATGAATGTGGTACCGGTTTTCGCGATAACAACGCATTACATATACATCAAGAATCAGTTCATTCAGACGTTGAGAGAATTGAGTACAATTTCGATGAAACTAATTTAATAACTGGTGATAAGTGTGCACTTTATCGAAAAACAGTTGGTGTGAGACGTTTTGTATGCGATCACAATGGTTGTGATTTTAAATGCTGCACACGTAACACTTTAAAAATGCATAAATTGATTCATTCAAATGTGAAGAGATTTAATTGCGATCATAATGGATGTGATTTTAAATGTAAAAGAATTGGCGACTTTAATAGACATAAATCGGTTCATTTAGGAGTGAAACGTTTTGCGTGCGCTCACAATGGGTGTATTTATGAATGTAATAGAAAGTCAATGTTAAAACGGCATCAATTAATTCATTCAAATGTTAAAAGTTTTAAGTGCCACTTCAAAGGATGTCACTATAGATGCAAAAGAATAGATTCCTTAAAACTACATATAATAAAACATAATCAATAATAAGTTAATAATTTATTAAAATTAATTAAAGTTAATAAAAAATTTATTGTTTTGGAAAAAAGAAACAAATGCAAACTACAACTATTAAAACAATTAAAATAAATATCGAGCTATAATGTTATGGCGCCTCACACTTGATCACATTCACGACACGTGACCGTATGCGCACATGTAATGCGCACCACACGCAGACATGGATCGGTCGGCGAACGTCTGCGTCGTCTCGACGTCTCGAACGACGCGACGCGAGCACTACTCATCCCATGACCGCATGCGAGGCCGACAATCGCTCAACGACGCGGACGACGAGATCGCGAAGGTATGCGACCATTGTGTGAGTGCATGAGTGGTGACACTCTCTGTTCAGGTGAAGAGACTCGTGTCATCCATCGACCCGAACGCCTATAAGCGGAAGCTGTCGTCCGTCGCGCACACGACGGCCGACGACGCGCTCGACTCGCAGATGAGGCGTCGCTCCAACTCGTTGGCGTCGATCGTCGACAACGACCAGAACGCCGCGCGACGACGACTGCGACGACACTTCTTGTCGTTCGACGCCAACAGCTATTCGACCGACGCTCACAGCGAGCAGACGTCGAACGACGCCAACGACACGAACGACGCGCCGCCGAACGCGAACGCCGTCGCCGACAGCGCGTCGTCGGAGACGTCGAAACGCTTTTCTGTTCCTCTCTTCGCGCAGTCGTCGGTCGTCGACGAAACGCCGTCCGCCGTCGCCGAGCAGTCCGTGAGCTCTCAAATGCGTCGATACTCGAAGAAACGACTGCGCGGTATGTCTGCTGTCACGTGTGACCACTCGCTGACCACTTGTCGCCCGTCAGGTCCGTACGGAGAAATGCTGGAGACGTCGATGCAGAAGAGCCAGAGTGAGACAAACACGTGACGCACGTGTCGGTTCCAAACAATTCTAAACAAACTTTTTTGCGTTTCAGTGAAGAAAAACGAAATCAAAACCGATTTGTCTTTTCTCGAAGAACTGCTGAGCGAAACGCGTCTTCAGCGCCAACAACTCGGTAAGTGGCACTGGCCACCACTCAATGACCACTCAATGGCCACTCTGTCCGCAGACTTGGCCGCCAAAGAGACGCGTCTTCGCGTGCAGTCGCTGTCGACGCGCGCCGACAACACGACGCAGTCGTCCATCGGTTTCGACCTCAATCTGGTAATCCGATGCTAATCCTAATGCGATAATCCGCTAATCCTGTGCTAATCGCAGGACACGCGCACACGCGTTGTCGGCGAGATCTACGACACGGGTTCGTGTGGTCACGTGTTCGCTGAGAACGAGTGTTGATTCGAATTGTTGTTTTGCAGAGAAATCGTGAGTCGAATCGAATCGAAGTCGAAATGACGTCTCTGTCTGTCTGTCCATCAGTTACGTCGAGTCTTTGCGCACTCTTCAGGAGCGCTATTACGAGCCGTTGCTGGCCATGGACGCCGACGTCGACGCCGACGCCCTCCACCTCATCTTCTTCAAGACGCGCGAACTGCTCGCCATTCACGCCCACTTCTTGGAGGCGTTGCGCGCGCGCCTCAAGGACTGGTCGGCCGAACAGACCATCGGCCAGCTGTTCGCCGAACACCTGTCGCCGCCGGCGGTCACGGCCGCGTACGCCTCCTTTTCATGACACTACAGTGACACTATACTGACCCAGTCCATTACCTCACAGTTACCGCCTTTTCGTGGAGAACTGGTCGCGCGCGCATCTGGCACTGACCACCGCCAAGTGCAAGTGTCCGGAGTTCGCGCGCTTCGTGGAGAGCGCGTCGCGCGCGCACCGCAACAAACTCTCGCTCAACGAACTGCTGATCGCGCCCGTGCAGCGCGTGCCGCGATACGAACTGCTCGTCAAACAGCTCGTGCGCCACACGCCCGCCGACCACCCGGTAATCTTGATCTTATCCTAATCCGCTAATCGCTAATCCTGTGCTAATCGTAGGACCGCGCGCTGCTCGAGCAGGCGCTCGACGCGCTGCACGCGCTCGCCCAACACATCAACCACGCGCCGCCGTCCACGAACGCCACGTTCGCGCGCGATCTCGACGCTCTGCTCGAGCAGAGCCACTCTCTCCTCGTGAGTCGACCCCCGCCCCCACCCGTCCCACTCACTCTCCCCTCTCGCCGCAGAGTCCGCTCGCGCCGTCCGCCAAGTCGCTGGTGCTGTTCGAGCCGTCCGTCTGCGTCACCGGCAGTGGTCAGCGCGCGCTCTTCCTGTTCGCCGACTGCCTCGTGCTGGCCGTCACCAAAGAGCGGAAGTGGAGTTCGGACTCCGCGCACTTCCGCTTCGCCTCTGGCCACGCGCTGCTCGACCTGGAACTGACGCCCGACGGCGACCCCCCGTCCAGCGGCGACGCCTCCGCCGCCGACCTGTCGCTCGTGCGCCAAATCGGCGCGCACGTGGCCGCCCTCTCTCTGCGCACAATCGGCGAGTGGCCAGCGCTGCGCGTCACCGTTGACGACATGGCGCGCGAACTGTCGGCGCGCGTCGAACGCGAGTCCGCAGAGGTCAGTGACCGCACCCACTCTTCATTCGCATTTGTCACGTGTCTCTCGCAGATGAGTGGCGCGCGTCTGAGCGTCACGTCCAGCGGCGACGTCCTGTCGCTCGTGTTTCAGAGCGCCGAAAAGGTGAGCACGTGTCACACGCGTCACGCGCGCCTAACCATTGCTTCGTCCGCGCAGAGACAGGCGTTCGAATCGAGTTTCGCGCAGACGAAGAGCGCGTGCGGTCGTCGCACGCCGTGCGCCGCGTTCCTCACTTCGATTCCGATTCGGTGAGTCGCGCCCGCGCCGCCGCCCCCCCACTAACGCCCAACACTCGTCGACAGGAAAACGCGCGCCGGCCTGCAGTTCACGTGCGCGTCGGCCACTCTGGACACGGCGTCGCGTTCGGTGTGGATCTGCTGTTCGGACGGATTCGCGGCGCAGATCTCAGTGAGAGCGTCGACCTTTCAGTCAGCGGTCAATGACCCGATGACGTCTCTCTCGCAGGTGTTGACGACGAGCGGCGAGCCGACCGTCATCTCGTGCAACGGCGTCGCGAACGGTCAGTCTCACCCGATCTCGCGTGACCTGTGATGACCTTTGAACTCTATTTCAGCGCGCATTCTCTGCATAACTGCCGGTAAGCCCCGCCCACCGCCGCGGCCCACGACCACTGACCAGCGCCTGTCTTGCAGTACCGAAGGCGGACGCGGAGGCGCTGTCGCCGGCGGAGGACAGTTCGGGGGAGGAGCCGAGCGCGGGCGACACGTGTTCGCTGATCCGGTCGTCGATGATGTGGTTCGGCACGGACTCGGCCGACATCCACATGTACTCGGCGTCGGACGCCATTCGCATCAAGAAGAACAAGCTGAAGGTCACGCTCTCGGCGCAGGTCGAGGACATCGTCTACTTCTCCGAACGCGTGTTCGCCGCGCTCACCGCCGACCGCGCCGTCGCCGTCTTCGAGCGCCTCAACGGTCTCTGGAGCACAGGTACGCGCTCTCGCACGCGTCACGCGCACTCACGCTCTCTCCCAACAGATCCGCAAATCCGCAGCAATTTGAGGTAATTTCCGGTGCAGTCACGTGTCGCACGTGTCTCACTCGTGTGTCGTTCGCAGCGTCTACCGCTTCGCGGGCGTCGAGTCGTCGTTCCTGTTATCGGCGTTCGGCGACACGGTCGTCGTGCGCGACCGTGACCTCACTCCTCTCGTGAGTCACTCGCGTGTCACATGTCAAGTGTCACATCATTCGCGGCTCTCTTTGCAGAACGAAATCACAGTCAAAGCGAACGACGACGCGGTCGTCGCCGTCGACGGCGAACGACAGTCGACGCGCGCGATCGTGTCGATGGTGTGGACTCGCGCGAACGACGGCTTCCGCGTGTTCGTCGCGTTCGCCAACTCGTGCCTCATTCAGGTGATCGCCGCTTCGGCGCGCTTCGAGAGTCTCGCGCTCCACCAGTCCGTGGACGTGACGCCGGCTGTCGTGCACGCGCTGCACGCGTGCGATCACATCATCAGAAAACACAAGAAGTGAGTCAACAGCCGATGTGCGCGCGCGTGTCTAACTCTCTGTCTGTCTGTCTGTCAGGGCGTGTCTGCGCATCACGTGTCTGCTGGCGGTCGGCGACCGCCGGGTCTGGTTCGGCACGAGCGCCGGCGTCATCGGCGCGCTCGACGCCGCGACCGGCGGCGACGTGGAGGCGCTCGTCAACGGCCACACCGGTCACGTGCGGTTCCTGACGGGCGTGTCGGGCGGCGGCGGTCGTGGCGGTCATCTGGTCATATCGGGCGGCGACGGGTTCGAGCGGTTCGGAGCGATGACGTCGACGTCGGAGGCGGAGTCTGCGAGGGACGACTACAACAGCGATTCGACCAATCACTTGCTCGTGTGGACTGTGAACACGTGACCGTTTAATAAAAGTCGTTTTGCAGACGACGACAGATGTTCTCGTCTGCCCTTACATTCCTGCGCGCGCCACCACTCCCTCCATTCTCACGTCGCTGATTGGCTGCTGCGGACTTAGTCTTTGTTGCATTTTCCCACAACTGTTGCGTCTGTGGTCACCCCTCCCGCCAACCAATTGTTGTTTCGAACGGTTGTCCGACTCTCGTCCCAACCGAAGCCAACTCCGATCTCCGCCACTGTTACGCCTCTCTCTCTGCCAATTGCTGGCCACTCTCATGTGACGCCGAACTGGTCGGCGGTCGGCGCGGCGTTCGTTCGTCCGTTCGATCAACAAGTGTTCTCAAGTGTTC
>JAQIYA010001220.1:0-13955 GCA_034699355.1 Microtritia minima | reverse complement strand
ATATTAAAAATTTATTTATTAAACAAGAATTACCAACAGTTTCAATAAAGAGCCGATTTGGCATACTATATATTACAAAATATGCTTACAAATAGATTATGTTAGAAATTTTAAATTATGATTATCCAAAATAATAAAATAGACGAGTTAATCACAAGAAATATTTAATAAGCAATTTGATAAATGAAGTACAGTTTATAAAATTAAAAACAATGATTTTTTAAGTCTTTGTTAGAAAATGTATGTTACAGTACACTTCACAATAATATTATGATTTTATTTGCGTTAAATTAATTAATAAATTAAAATTGATATAAATTGATTATCAATTAATTATCAAATTTATAAATAAATATTAGCAAATATTATGAAATTTCATATAAAAATTCAAGAGATTCTCGTTTTCGATTCTCAAGAATAAAAATTGTCAAATGATAGAAGAAAAGATAATGTTATGGTATGGAATTTAATATTTAGTAAATCATATCCAATATTATATATTAATATTGTGTTTGCCTATTACTTGATTTTCAGTTTCGTGCAAAAAAAGGAAATTAAAATTTCTTATGCATATGAATAATAATAGAAAGCTTATAAATTTTTTACCAATAATTTGTTTGATAATATTTTATTTAACTGTCTATATATATACATATATTTAATGATTTATTTCTTAATTTTTTTAAAAGATATTTTAATTAATTTTATATTAGAAATTTAATATTAGTTTTATGATTTTTTTAATATATAAATTTTACAAATTAAAAATTCGAAAGATATATAAGCGAAATACACATGAAAGTTATCCTCAAATTAAAAAACGCATACATATTTACATATATATTTAATTATTCACATAATTTAATTCAAATTTTATAACGATTAATATGGATTATAATAAATATGGACTTAAAATTTGTTACATTATCTTAAAAATATTTTTGAAACTAACTCTAATTTAGAGCGCGAGACAGTTTCCAACTGAGTTTTTCATTAACCGAGACCGGAACCGGAAAATCGTAGAAGTGCTTCCCGACATCTGATGTGCTGTTTTCGTTTCAAATACTCCACCAATAATACAACGTATAGGATCACATTTTTCTTATCATATAATAGTAGAGCAGAAAACGATACTTACTTTACAATTATATTCTTCTAGTAATTTATACGACACTCATTTCCTTTTATAGTGATCTTGTTTGTGAAGAAAAAACATTCATAGATGAGAGTAGAATTTTCATATTAAAAGTGACTTTAAAATGTTATTTGAAATATTTAATTATTAGAGTACAAGCAAAGATTACTTAAAACTAATCTTCTATGCTCATCAATCTATTTTAGATTTATTATTAGCAAATTAATTGATAAATTCCCAAAAAATTGAAATAATGTTTCTGTTTCAAAAGATATCAATCATATTTTGATAGGCCATTCGTATTAAAGGATATATAAAGGTTTTAATCTGATTTTGATCTTAACACACGAATACTGCTATTTATGATGAAGTGATAAATTGAGCCTTAAGATCGCGATTCATCACTAAAACCTAAAGCGGACCACAATCTTGTTGGTAATGTTGTGCTATGGATTTTAAACATACCCAATACCTAATTCATTGGTAAAATTTATTCTTAATTAATTATTAATTCGAAAATAATATGAAATAAACAAATACTTTAATCAAAAAATGATTGTAATATTATGAACTCAGAAAATAGTAACATTGTTTAAATCAACTTAATCTCTATATTCCGTGTGAATATAGAATTTTAGAAAAAAAACCAGCGTTAATGTGTATCTTAAGATAACAAAATAATGCCTAAGAGATAACATTAATAGATAAAAAAAGTGAAGAATAAAGTAGAATATATGGCTAATTGAGAATGGGTTTTGTAACTTAAAACGATACCATAGTTGGAAACAAATGATTAAATTTTGTGTAAAGACATTTAATTCTTTTTGAAAATCAACGATAACGGAGTGCACGAGAAGTTGAATGACTCCAATGATGGCGATCGACAGTAAAATGGAGTTCAATTTTAAAATATGGTATTGATAACAGCGTTCTCCTTAACAATCATGTAGAAAATACAATTTATTATTTTTTTCAACAAAATAAATTCAGTATTGTTCAATGCATTTATATTTTACTTGCATTCTACTTTAAAACTTATTGTAATATATCTTATATTAAACTTTGCTTATCACTACTTAAAATTATAACAACGAAAATAAATGTAATTATATTTAATTAAAGATTTATAAATACAATTTTTAATATACGAATAAAAATTAATTTTATAAAACAAGTAAAAACGGATGGACAGGATCTCAAATCCATAAGTTGTCAAATGTAGTAAAGTCAGCTAAGATTATTCTTTGCTTAAGATAACTCGTTTAATTGATTAATAGATAAAATTTTATAAAATTATTATTTTTTGATTAAATATTTGTAAATATACAGCCACTTTGTATCATATATTTTGTTTTCTTTAGGGATATTGAGATATAAGTTTATATAAAATATGATATAAACTTAATCTAATATAACTCAGTTTAAACTTCAAAAATAAGAATTGACAAAATTTGTTTAGTCTAACATTCAAAACAAATACGTTATGAATAAAAATTTAATTTATAAGATATTGAGGTATGAGTCGTGTGTTTCATATGTTATAAGTTTTAAACTTATCTGAAGTTTCTATCAATAGCACGAAACTTTGCTACGAGTTTTGAATTTATATAGAATTCGATATTGAATCCTCTTGTCATGAAAATGAAACACAATTACATTTGGATTGAAAATTTCGCTAAACTTTTCCTTTTTTCTCTTTCGCTAAAATATAACTTACTCTTTCAAGTTTATTAAAAACGCCAAAACAAAATATCAAATTAGTTTGTTTTACTATATGTTAGGAAAGAAAGAAATTAAGAATATATTTGAATGATAGCCACTCTTTCTTTGAATGTCAAACATTGACAAATTTTTGGCGTATTTTAATTAAGTTTACAAATTTAACAATAAATTCTGATTATATATAGTAATTGTATATTTAATTTTTAATTGAGTAATATTTAGTAATTTTAATCTAAATTATATGTTATTTTAATATAAACATAATAATGAATTTTTATTAATTTATTATAACAATTTTTGTGTCTACAAATACGATGAATTAATAAGATTATCTCATAAATAGACGAAAAAGTGTGTCATTTAATTTAATTTATTTAATCTCTTATTTTCAGTTAATGATTATTAAGTTTCTCAAATTATGCACATCTAAAATGTCGTAAACCAGTTTTAAATTTAATTTTAAAAATGTAACATTTCTTGAATTATACAAAAAATATTTTATAATAAATGAAAATATTCAATAGTATTGCTATCTATAGTTTTGAACTTACATAATATTCAGCAAATCTCGATTTATGACAAACAGATGTCGACACGTAATGCATTGAATTCACTGTATAACATCATTACACTATAAGACCACCGATAACACGATTGTAAGATTAAAACTTAGAATTAGCACTAATAGATAAAAAACAGTTTAAAGAAATCGATATAAAACAGAGTTTCGCTATTAAGAGAAAATGTCATATTATTTTAATTAAGTTCCAAATATTTAACTTAAATTAAGAAAAATTATGTCGGATTTTTAGTCGAAACCGAAATTAACAGTCGGCTGTCGGCTATATTGTTAAACAATACTATATAAATGTCGGCTAATTTATGTTAATTTCAAATACAATATAAATTTAAAAACTATAAAAATGCGAGCAAAAGTGGTTCGAAATATCTAAAGTGTACAGAATTGAATCTGTATTTCTATTGACAATGATTTAATTGAAAGAGTATTAATAAATTAGTGTTTATACTCTTTTTTAGTGTTATGTAAAAAATGTTTTCAATGAATTGTTCGGAACTTAAACATTTTATATCTAATAATTAGAAACGATATTTGATGCCAAATCTAAAATTAAATACAATAATGTATTATAAATTAAACACAAAGATGCAGTATTCAACTATACTTTGATTTTTAATGAAGTTTCAATTGTCGGCATTTGTCGGCTATATTTTGCCAAATTTTTCATAAATGTCAGCTTTTTCTCCAGCAAAGGATTGGCACCAATAAAAATTAATTGTAAACGATTTCAATAAAACGAGTTTACGTTTATTTTTCCACTGTTTAAATTTGAATATTTACTCAATGACATTGAGATCGGTTTTATAGAAATGTTATCAATGAGTTAATTCATATTTGATGTTATTTTACATTGAAATTAACTGATCAACTATTAAATATCTGCATATTTTGGTGATTTAATTAAATGTTTATTAACTATTATTTAATTGTTTTAGTAGTAGTTATAAAATGATGGTCAGTCGAAGAAATACTTTATAGATCGTTGTGGTTAACCAGTTGTCACAAATTTGAATCATTAATTTTGGCCATTTATTCAGTGGACAACGTTTACCAATTTATTCTTTAATGGTTTCGCGTTAAGAGTAGGTCCTAATTATATGATAATAAGTTCCTTTACATTTTCTTACTATGTAAATGTCGATTTGTAAAAATTATTGGTTTATATTAATGAAAATTTTATGCGTAATAGAAATATAAAAGTAAAAGTAAAATAAATAATATTAAAATAAACATTATATTTTTAATATAATGTTTAGTATTCGCGGGTAAAGTAAATACTCAAATAGGCTTTATGTATGGTATTTGAGAAATAATTTTATATCTCTTATAACTTTCATTGTTGTAATTAATCTTAACAATACTTAAAATTAAATTTTCTAATCATACATTTCAACAATACTTTACATTTAACTAAACTAAGCTAAACATCTAAAATATCATATCAGTCTCTAATGTGCAACTTATATCTCTTGGTTGACAACTTAAAACGCTATTTAAATGACAATAATTTTTGCCCACTTATGGTTTCTTCCTTTCAACAGAGATAGGGGACAGACAATAATCAACGATAAATTAAATAAAAATTGAAATTTTAGTGTATGCCAACTATTATATAATGATTACACTTATAAGATAGATATTAAGACATGCGCATTATTTTAGCATACAATGTATTTTTCGATCGAAACGCGCGCATCTTTCATATAATTCCCATTCATTTGAAATTTTCTTTGAGAAAAACAGAGAGTGTAGAGAAAAAGTTTGAGTGAGCATTGAGTTTATCAGTTATCAAACTAACAAAATGTGCGTTGAAATCCTATAAATTTGTGTAATTGTGTGCACGATGTGAATGTCGAAAACGAAATGAGTTTTGTTAAATCAATTTTATTCGTGACATTTTGCTGTAATTCGTCGTTGTATTCACTATCCATCGCTCAGTTAACTAATTTAAGCGTTTTACCAATTGGTGAGTGACGTTAATAAATATTTAGTTTCATTTTTGTAAAAGAATTTTTTATGGAATTTTTTTATTTATTTATATAAGGTTTTAAATAGATATTGTTGTCAAGTAATTTATTGATTGAGTTGAGAAACAAAGTAATTTATAAAATAATGTATTGTTATTGTGTTATTTGTTTCTCACGAAATTGAATGTTCAATTATGAATTAAATTAATATAAATATAATAACTATTTATTAGTTTACATAATAAATGTTAAGTGATTGAAATAATTTTGGGAATTTTAAAAATACTATTTGTGTTCAGTGAAAGGAAATCTAGAGTTTTGTCTAAACGTTTGACACCAGTGTTTTATATTAAAAATCCAGAATTAATTATATATCTATATAAATAAATTAAAAATTCAAAACATAATATATAAAAACATAAAATACTGTATACGTAAAACGAGTCAAATGATAAATATTTGTTTATATTAGAGCATTAATAACTGGGCATAAGTTAAGAAATAAAAATTGTTTTTATTGCTTGTGGTTAACGAAGCATTAAAGTTAACTTTAAAGAGCTATAAGAAAGTAAATGAAACCAAATCCATACATAAAGCTTTTAGCAAGAAAGTGGCCGACGCTTGATATGATCCATTAGCCTCGATGTTAGCCTCAATCGCGCCAAAAACCCTGTTTGTGTGAGGCATTCCTTTCTATGGTTCAATCGGTATGGTTTGTAGTTTTTATGTTTGTACACATTATATTAAGCCAATAAATCGTCAATTTTACTGTCAGATGAATTCGAAACTCATTGCACGCAAATTATTGCACACATATTTATTTGGAATAATCGCACCATTGTTTTTCGTAATTAATTTTAATTATATCAAGTCTGATTAATTTTTATAAAAACATCATTTATGTTTAAAATCTACAAAAAAATAAATATATCATTAATCCCTAAGCAAAGTGTAGTTTATTTTATAAATATGAGCAGAGATATAAATTCTAATCAATGAAAATATAAAATTTATAACACATGCGAGAGAGGCTTTAAAATGACAATAACATTTTAAACCTAAATTAAGTATATTTAAAAACAAGATTGAACACTATTATGAGCTTATTTTAACATTATTTTTACTATTCGTGGGTTACTTAAGCGCTCACTACGTTCGTGCTTTATGTATCTTATTAATAATTTTCCCATTGTTAATAAAGAATATTTTGGACATCTCAAATCCATAAGCTTGCCAAAAGTCAAAATAATAAATATATTATTAGATTGTGTCAAAAGCTAGCTCATGGATCTGAGATGTCTGCCTGACTATCAGATTTGTCAAATTTGATTTTCTAAACTCAAAAATTTTTAAGAATTTGATTGTTATTATTATGTTATTACTATTAAATTTAATAATTGATAAATTTTAATATACAAAATAAGGCAAACACTGTATAACAGATTATTGAGATTAAGAATTTAATAATTTCGGTGTTATTCTTGATCTTCGTAAACATACTTTGTTAGCAATAGGCCGACAACTTCGAGAAACTATTACAGCTCAAACATGCTTTAGAAAAATATGTCTTCAAAATACTTTAATAAAATTTTGAACTTCAGTCTTTTAGATCTTCAAAATTTTATAAACTCGAAATGAAAACTTTAAATCGAATAAAAATCGAATTTACATAAAACATTATAAAGCGTAAACAAATAGATTTATATATTTCAAAAATCATTTATCAGAACTATCGAGTGTTTTCAGTGTTTCGTTGCTTTTATTTCAAGAGCTATGAATGATCTTATTTTATTTCAAAAAGCTTAATAGATTTTTCTTCATTTTCTATGCCTAACATTTGAGATTTTTTTATTGAATTGCGAACTTTTATTATCGCTTTTCTATCTAAAATTTAACTTTTTTTGATTCTATTAAATAATATTTGAGTCTACTTTAAATAAAATATAAGATTTATTTTTAAAATTCTAATGATTTTTAAAAAATTTTAATAGTAGTATTTACTGCATAAATGAGTAAATTAATTTTTAAAAAAGTTTTATGTATAAAAATTAAATTCAATAAATAAAATATTTATGATTGAATTTTCTAAATATTATAAATGTATTATTTCTATATATATCCAAGAATAATATCCAAGAATCTGTAGTTTTATAAGTTCTAAGAATAGTAGCTATAGATTCGTAACTGGCCAGAAGTACCCCCACATGGCATTTATATTTATGACCAGCATTGTCTTAAAGGTGCCGTAGGAGGGGTCGAAGTTGTCAGTACAGGAGTGTCGAAAAAATGGTCAGAAATAAAGAATTATAAATATAGTTATAAATTTAATAAAAATGATTGCACAAAAAAGTGCGTATTTATAAATCTCATAACGCGAGTCAATCTAATCGGTAACTCAAAGACCGTCAAGTATTTCTAAAAAGCAATCGTTTCGATAGCACTCTTAAGTTGGAAGACGTGTCCGAGTTGTACTCAATTACTATTGTCTTGACAATGTATACAATACGTATTGAATTGTAAATGTTGGTACGAAGTCTGTCCTTAAATTTCTTTAATTCAAAGTCGGATTTCTATTTTTTCCTCTCGCTTTCTCTCATTGAGTCTTCGCCTGCATTTCGACGGCAAAGCCAATGAAAGTACTAAAACCAAATTACATTTTATTTGTATTACTTTTTTCAGGTTGCGTTGTATAAAAGGCGACATAATGCCATTCAGCGTTCAAAATAGCAATTCCCCGACAAATAGAAGATTTATTGCCTAAAAAAGAAGATTTGAAGAAATTTTTTCGTCGCGAACACAGAGATGAGTCCATCGGAGAGAAAATTGAGGCTCGCCTTTAAATACAAGCGATGATAATTGTAGAAGATTATAGTGACAGTGATAACAATACAGACTGAATTGCTGCAACTATGACAGAGAGTGAAACGCGTTTCTTTTCATCTTTATCTATCATTTTTATTGCCAACAGACCCGAGCGAACATTTAGCCACTTATTCGCACTAATAATAATATTATTAATGTGTACTTTAACAGCGATATGTCAACACGCGCGTCAGGTAATTGTCGACAATTGCCAACACTTCGCTTTCGTGTTTGTGCAGTTCATAATCAGTTGCCAATTCAAACTCTTTCACCGCCTATTCCTCATTCCACTCAATTCCATATTATTATTATTATTATTAGCTCGACTTTTATTATCTTATTTTAAATAATAAAAGTATTCAATAAATTACGATATATTAATAATATTTATATTTTTTAAACATTTTAATTTAATCGCGAAAGTGTTTAATTATCTTTAGTTTATTGAGTATTACTGTATTTGGAAAACATTTTTCAAACCAAATTAATTTCGATAGAGTGTGGCCACCATTTCGGGCGATTTAGTGATCGGCGCTCTGTTTCCCGTACATCAAGTTCCGGGCCCTAAGCAGGCACAGACCCGCACCTGTGGCGAAGTGCGCGAACAGTACGGCATACATCGAGTGGAGGCCGCCTTTCAAACCATCGACGCCATCAATAAAGACGACAGAATATTGCCAAACATAACCCTCGGCATCGAGATTCGCGACTCGTGCTGGTATTCAGCGATCGCTTTGGAGCAGAGCATTGAATTCATTCGCGACGCGATGGCAGCCAGTGATGAGAAGGCTTTATTATCGGCTCAGAGCGATCTGCAGTCAGCGCAGTCCTCACAGCCATCGCACAGCGCAGCCAATCTAATAACGCCGAACTCGTTCATCTCTCCCATATCGCCGCTCGTGAAGGCGCCCTTTCTATTCACGCCAACGCTCAACGCCAGTGCCATTTGTCCGAAGACTTTCAAAAAAGTCAAGAACATTGTTGGCGTCATAGGACCGGCTTCGAGTAGTGTTACTATTCAAGTGAGTCAAACTTCATAACTAGCCTTTCATATTAAAAACTTGCAAAAACATGATATGGTTTTTAACGCTTTACATTTTCAATCTAACTTCGAGTAGAGATGACATTAATAAACCATTGATCGCAAATTATGAACACATTTATGGAACAAATATATTCAATAATTTTCTGATATACACACTTTTAGTGTCGTCATTAAGAAAATTTTAATCTAAATACTCTTAAATATTTATCATAGTTATTAACTTCTGATATATACAAAGTGTTGTTTACAATAGCTGTATTAACTTATTTAAAAATTTTAATGCTAATGTAAATAAAATCTTTATGGTTTTATTAAATCTATTAAAAATTATAATTATTTTAAACAAAAATTATAGCATAATAAATTATTATGTCATTTAAAAACTATAAGATATCAAAACATTTTTATATACAGGCTGTCTAAATGGCAAAATGAGTATACAGGGTGTCTATATTTTTAGCTGATTTTGACTCATGAATTTTATATGTCTGTCTGTCCTTCTGTACACCACCACCAAAATATTAACGATTTTAGTAAACTTTTTTGCCTTCATAGGTACACTATAGGTTACTAAATATATGTATATACAGTATGGCCTCGATTTTGGCAACTTCGATAATGGTAATCCTTGATTTTATCAATAAGTTTCAAACGACACAACGCTATGCTTGTGATGTTAAATAACTTCGATTTTAGCAACTGTTGATTTTGGCAACAAATTTCTTTGGCATTTTCGAGTTGCCAAAATCGAGGTCATATAAGTATTTACTCAGTACAATATTCTTCAAGATTTTCTTTCACGCATACTATTTGACAAATTTACACAAATTTTTGACATTTTCGGTATGAAGACTGTTTAAAATAAAGATTCTTTCATAAAATAATCAAGTTTTACCCAATTATTTTAACTGATTATCTTAAATTAATACGATAATAGAGTTTAATTTAAATGTTTTCAAAGTAAATTTATATGCATAATGGATAACACGATTATGATCATCACATAATTAAAAGCTAAATTTTTGGAATACTTTTCAAAATCAAGCCCTGATTTAATTAATGTAAACAATTATCAATTTTCATTATTGTTTGCTTAATTTAGCCATTTTAGAATAAAGATTTCAATGCTATGACTTGAATCTGTTCAACGAAAAAATGTCGATCAAAATATTTTCGATTTTCATGACAAACTCGCACTATAACTACAATAGATTCACATAAATAAGGCAATTCAAAATTTGACATATAGTCACGTACTCATACGCAACATAACTAGATTTTAAACAAGAATAGGCACGTGTTTATTGTTGAAACTTAAATATTTGTTAAAATTTATATTTATTTTATTTATTGGTATAGCTTTTAAAGTAATATTTTGAAAATTAGCAAAATTTTAAAATTTTAAAAATTAATAAATTTATTATAGAAAATACGAAGCAATTTTTAAAAGATTTACAAATTTATTAATATTCTAGACAAAATCAGTGTGTAATTATGCAAAAATATAATAAAATATAAATAAACCCAACGGAACATAAAATATAATGAGAATTTTCGTATTTGATTTAATCAAACACTCATTGCGCTCGTGTTTAGATTCTATCAATGGTGCTTCTATTTGTCAGTGATATTGTTATATATTTTTAATAAAACTTTTAAACTTTCATCCGATTCAACATAGAATGCCTTAATTATGTCATTATATGACTGTAGAGTAGGATACAATAGATTATCTTCATTATTAATATCAGAATCCATTACATGGTATTAGTTGCGGGCTATACATGGTATACATGGGGCTATCGTCGTAAAATTAGGGCTCATAAAAATTATAATTTTAAATTTATCTGTTAACATTTATTTTTAATAGTTGGCCATTAATATTGAAGTTTTAATATTGTTTTTATATTAAAAAGAAACACATAAACTTGAATAAACTTTTATTAAAACTATTATTATTATAAATAGCACAATAAATGTGTGTCTCTCGAAATGCATTTATATTCCTTAAAGCAATATCAAATTATCAGAATCGCATTGCCATGTAAGTCATTTTTTATAGTTTCTACAATTGTGAATAATGTTTTGGATAAACGTTAAGTTCACCATATTTCTCATTCCTTTTAACGGATAGCAAAGCGCTGCGTATTTTCACCATTATTTGAAGTATCTGTCGCTATAACTGGAAATATATTAAGTTATAACCGGTATCCTAATTCGATTTAGTTTTTCAACAGTTTAAATTAAATGCGATGCGCTTTTCAAGAGATACTTATTTTTATGCACTGTTATGTAAGGCAATGACGAGATATGATTCGTTAGCATCGATATTCAATAACATTTGCATTTCTGACCAACAGATCATTTTAATGTTTTTACTGTCGAATGTTATTTATATAAATATTAAATTTAAAGACTTGCTTAAATTTTATTTCATTATAGAGGTATATCTTTTTTAAAAAAAATTGAAATTGAAATTTAATGTCTTAAATTTATTACAATTTTAATTGTTTAATAATTCATGATATCTGAATGCAAACTCATTGAAGTAATTTGATAAAACATATTATAACATATATAATTATATTATATGTCTGTTACGCTAAATAAATTTCTTTGCTTAGTTAATAAAAAATATTAAATTGAATTTAAGCTAATATTCCTTAATGCGCATCAATTTTGGTACTACTCGTAAGTATTAGTAAAATTGTTTACTTTATGAAAGTTTCGCTTTACTATTCTTAATCATATAAAGAAAGAAAGTTTGCTTCTGTCATAAACCAAATCAAACATTTTTTAACTGACTCTTTAGTCAATTGAGTTTTATGAGTATTCACTTTATTGACATAATTTTTCTCTTATATGCTTAGGTTCAAAATCTTCTTCAATTATTTAATATACCTCAAGTCGGCTATTCAGCCACGAGTCGCGATCTAAGCATCAAAAGTTATTACAAATATTTTCTGCGTGTCGTTCCCTCCGATCTGTTACAGGCGAGAGTTATGGCCAATCTTGTCAGGAATTATAATTGGACGTATATATCGGTTGTTTACACTGATGGTGAGTCTCACTCTTGTCTAACTCTTTTTTGACGCTCACTATTGAAATTAAGTTTTGAAATAATAAATACTGGCATGTTTTAATAAATATTGGCAATGATATTATTTGAACAGCAGATCGCTTTAAATTTTAATTTTTTGTTGCACTTATGAAAAAATGTTAGAAAAATGAGAGAGCATTTTAGAAAAGCTAACACTTATTGAAATAGGAATATTATTCTAAAGGTTTAATTTTATTGGCATTAAATAAAATTATAGTAAAAGTATAAATATTTTATTATTAAGTTTTTATAGTTTTTTAATTTATGAATTTTAATTGTATTCAATAATATTAATTTCTGTATATATACAATTTAAATGTTGAATGTTGTAAAGCAAATTTATTATTATGGATACTATGGTTTAAATATTTTATACATTGAATATAAGTTAAGAATAACTGATTACGATTCTAAAATCTTCTTGAATTATAAACTTTCACATTTCATATAATTAATTCATATTTCTTCCATAAAAATATGAATGATATAATACAGACACTGAGGCTTTTTATTTCTTCAGACTTACTTCTTTCAAAAAGGCATTAGTGACGAAAATCTTAGAGAAGCGCTGAAAAATCTCTCTTTTTATGTACTCAACATATAAGTTATTCAATTCAGGGCAAAAAATAATCCTCGTGTGTTTGATTAGAGGCGCATCAACTCGAGCTGTGAGCGCGATGCGTATGACTCGCTGGCTTAAAATGAAATTTCTCGAACACATTAGTCTCAAAAATACATTTGCCAGACTCATGCAGACTCGATTTACTAATCTAATTCCTCAAACCTGCCTCACTGGCAAACATTTTCATTATCTTGTTTTTTTTAATGAACCACTCGGAAGAAGACGATAATTTATGTGTTTGAATAACGATCTGAAAGATCGAGCTATGCTTCACTCTTGCCATTTAACTATTCTTTCCTAATTTCTTCATTTTCTTCATTTTCTTCATTTCGCATTAATGGTTCAGTTTGAATATAGTCTATTTTGTATCGGATCACCAGAGGAGCCTGACTTTATTAACTTTAAATAAGTCTCACCAAACATTATGAATGACTGGTTGTACGCTCAATAGATAAGCTTTTAAAAGTTTAATAAATTTACAATTTTAATTTGTTTATCATATTTATCATACTTAAGTGTGATCTTGCACTTAACTTTGCAAGAATCACCAATTTTTAGCAGGAAATAATTGCCAGAATTAAATTTTTAATTTTAAAAGTTTACCAAAAACTACTGAATAAGCAAAACAAGATTGTCTTCATTGGCTACTGTTTTGAACATTATTTGTATTATTTTATAAATATAACTTAATTTATTAGTTTGTTAGCTTAATTTAGAATATTCGTGTTATTTGAGGCCTGTTAGAGCTTTTAGAGCTAAATTTAATTTCAGCAATACTAATGAATTTTCAAATATTTATAAATATAAAAATTAATTCTATATAATACATGTAATCATGAAATGCTCGTCTTTAACAACTTATAATTCTAAAAAATATTTCGCTCGACACACAAGTGTCATGAAAACTGTCTGTCATAATATA
>JAQIYA010001219.1:0-13976 GCA_034699355.1 Microtritia minima | reverse complement strand
TAGAAATGAAATTTGAAACTAAAAAAACTAATTTATAAGTGTTTATAAGAAGTAAATATTATGCAATAATATTTATACAAACTTTAATAAATAAATTAATAAAAGAAATTAATTATTTAAATATTTTGCAATAAAATCATTGTATCAAAAATTGTCACAAAACATATAAAACATAGATATTTAAAATAATAAAAATATTATTTTTGATTTAAAAAGCGCTGAATTTAAACTTCATTTTAAAACTTAAAAATTTTGAATTGCTGTAAACAATGCGTGATTTAAATACAGATTAATAAACGAAATTCTTGTTTTAATACGTATTAAACATTCAGACTAGAATTTTTTCTGGATTTGCAATTTTTTTCGTAAAGAATACCTTTTTAATAAATAAATTTTTAAATTTAGATTTAGAAAAAAATTAAAGTCTTTGCTGATACATGACGAAGAATAAAATAAATGCAATTTTCTTTATGTTAATGTAGAAAATAAATCTCTCATACTTTTAATTATTTACACGTCATTAGAAATTATTAAAATAAATGAAATTTGTATTATTTTGTCCACTATTGTGCAGATTGCGTTCTATTTATTTTAAAATGTGAAAAATTCACAAAATCTGCAGAAAAGTTTCGAAGTTATGGTTCGAATTTCGAACTCTTTCTTTCTTAAAATAGCAGTTAAAACGTGTGGAAAATGTGCTGAAAATGCTTTCCAAACGTATCGATCAATAATCGCTTATTTATGGCAAACTTCTGAAACACTCTTAATATTAGGCGTGAATTCTCACTGAAGTTCGCAAAAATATATGTCAATAATCGCAACTCAACATCACATCCTTTTTGCAATGTTTACGAACGTCTGTTTGGAGTTAAAGACCGAAAGTTTACTAACTTTTAGTGCGCGTGTAATTAAAATATGATGCGTTAAGAAATACATAACAGACAGACTGTGTTTGCACTCCAATGCACGCAATTGTGAGCACAACTTATTCACTCTTAAAACAAATATACACAAAACGCGAGACTCTGCGAGAGTCGCGAGCATAAGTGCACATTCCGGTGGACGTGAGCCGTGCTCTGGTATGCGCACATCATATGCGGCGCACATGACATGACTCATGACTGGAGGTATGACTGGATCTGCAGTTTATTTCGGATTGTTGAGCGTCTGATCGCGCGCACAACACGTTAACAGAATTAGAGACACACCGGAGAGAGAATAAGTCAGTCGAGAGGAGACGCACTCTGCTCTGCAATTCGAGATTGTCTTCTCTGCGAAAGAGTGGCCGACATTTGGCGTTAATGTTGCGCGACCGCGACCGGCGATTCGGCGATGAATGAGCTGTTCTGTTCGCTTCATTTGTCCATTAATTCGGATATCTATTACTAGAGTAAGTATTTGTGAAACAAGTTCTAAGTCTCAAACTTTCAAAAGTTTTTTTTGTTGCGAACTTAATGATCACTTAATTAACTGTTATTAATGACTGTCAGAACTGTGAACAGTGTGTGAAAGTATGCCTGTATTGTTGGCGACAATTAGCAACAATGCCAGGGAAGTGAGCGCTCACTTAAAAATGTTGAATCGTTTCCGTTGAACGCGTGCCTCGAAATCAATAACGATTGAGTCATGCATTGAAATGACTGTTCAGTCGTTAAGCGTTCAAATGTGTTGCGAAAAAGTTATACTTTAATGCGAACTCATTAAAAACTGTCAGCTTTTCTCTCCGTTGACGTCATTTTGTTTTACGAGAATTAAAATGTCGTGACAAACAGTGTTTAACACTCGTTATTATTAATAACAATATTCTCATTTTCATTAAACTGTTTTCATATAAAACCACGAAATCGACGATTTTTAGAACAGTTTATTGAGTTTTTCTCGCGAATAATATTCTCGTTTTAAAAAAGTTTTTTTTTGGATTTCATTCAATAATTCACAGAAATATACATAAAAGTACGTGCGTTTCTCTCTGTGTTTATTAATACACAGTTTTCTATTTTTACTTTCGTTTTCTCTTTTCCTCTTTTACGCTCTAATCTCAGCCAAAATCTAGTTTTCGTTTTCACTCTTCTCTTCTCTTCTCTTATTCTCGCGAATAAAGAAAAGCTACGGCTTTCCTATTGTTAATTAGGAAATAACTTAATTAAGGAAACCGTGATTAACGCTGTATTTCTTTAGACTTTAAGAAAACTGTTTTCCCATTCATTCAGTGCTTAATAAATATTTAGAACAATACTGACTCTCAGTTCTATCTCTAATGCACTGTTATTTCGCGCGACAATAACTCGACTCTGAGTTATGTTTGCTTACCGTTATTACGCGCGAGAGTGAGGCATACCTTAACGGTAGTCTTCATTCATAGCCCGAAGCGATTGCCAACTCTTTCGCGAGTTGTGCGCAGTCGCAGACGCGTTGCCATGTCTGCGACTCGTGTTTCGCCCAAAGTTTAGTTCAGTTCTGAAGCGATCGATACTTCACTACTGTTTCTGTCATTCATTGTTATTGTGATTATTATTAAAGGGCTATAAAATGCTAAATAAAACTCGCGTTAACAGGCGTTCACTTGTGAACACATTGTCGTAAAACAGGCCAACAATAGGCGTAAAAGAGTCGTAAAGTTTGCGAACCGAACCCTCAAAACCTCACTAATAATGCATTGCGTGTCGTGTGCACCACAGGTCGCGACCGGCGGCCGACGCGCGCGATGGCGATGGGGTCGACGCCCTTCTCGCTGATCCCACACCCGCCGACGCCCACCGCCGCCCACCAGCAAACCGGTCCTCAACAGCCCAGTCATGCGCAGTCCACTCGACTGCCGGTGAAGGCCGTGCGACCGCCGCGCCCGTCGTCCACGTCGTCCATTCCGCAGATCGGCTGCGCGACACTGCCTCCGACCAAGTCCAGCGTCATTCTGCGCAACAAAGCCAGTCCTCCGTCGGCGACCACCACTCCTGCGAACGCTTCCATTCTCGACAAACTCAAGCACTTGCGCGTCGACGGCGACAGCAATCCATCGATAGCATCGATACCATCGATCGCTGTCTCGCGCGCCAACAATAGTTGCGACGCGAGCGGCAAAACAGGCGTCGAGTCGGCGAACAACAGGTGTGCGCGCGCGTCAGTCGTGACCGCGAGCGCCAAAACAGGCGCACGACTCGCGCCGCCGAATAACAATAATAACAATAACAATAGCATTGTTGTTAACGGCAATAATAACGTGATAGTGAGCAACAATAGTCAGCAGAAGAAGAGTGAAGAGTCGAACAGTAGAAACAGCGGTCAGCTGTCGAACGGGAGACCGGGTTCGATACCGGTCAAGCGCGGCATTCCGCCGCCGCGCAGTCGGCCCACGTCCAGCATTTTCGAGACACCGAACCAGTCCATGGCCAGCAACAGCCAGTCCTCGTCGAGCAGCTCGCTGGCCGCCAAACCGACCGCAGCCGTGAAGGGCACGTCCAAAGTGGTGCTCAGCGACGAGTCCCGAGGCGGCGCCGCCAAAGCCGGCAAATGTCAGCCGAAAGGCAGTGCCGCGCAGTCGCAGTCGTCGTCCGCCAAACCGGAGACCAGCATCGCGATGGTGTCGCCCATCATGTCACGTGAGCATCGCGTGTCGTCACCGAAACCGAACGACGAGAAAGTCAAACTCAAGCCGAAGGCCGAGTCGCCGGCACTGGAGTCGGTGGAGCGCGGCGACGGCGACGGCAGCGACGCGCAGAGCCAGTCGGCGGCGGCGGAGACCGACCCGAAGGTGGCGGACTCGTCCTCGCACGAGGAGGAGTCGGCGAACAGCAGTGACGTGGACTCGGCGCTGCTCGGCATCCAACCGATGGCGCCGCTCGTGCGCGCCTCCCAGTTCGCGTTCCTGCGCCAGTGCTCGGGCGCGCGACTCGGCGGCCACTGCTCGCGCTTCGCCAACAACTACTCGGCCATCGAGAACGGCTACACCAGCGACTGCACCGCGCGCCACAAGTACGGCCCGCCGCCGCCCCCGTCCGCCGCCAGCGGCTACCTGAGCGAGTCGTCGGCGCCGCTCCGCCGCCACCCGCAGCCGCCGCCGCCGACACGCGCGGACTGCGCGAACGGACATCATCGCCATCTCTATCACGACAACGACAGGTATTGTTGTGTTGATTATAGTGTCGAAAGTCTATTCTCTGCGAAAGAAATCCATAAATAATACGCAATAATATATCGCATCAAAGCTTGCGTTCACTGCTTATGATTGATGTTTGGATCAAATTCTGTCAATTATTCTCTCATATTATCCACACATTAGTCTCTCTATCTCTGTCTAACACTCTCTTCAATCTTCGATTCGCACGATATTTGAGCTCTTTTTTCGATTACTTTTTCTTTCTTTGTTTCAGAACTTAATTTCATACGAATTGTTATATTTTTGTTTTATTTAATTTTGTTTGATATCCGTTTCCGCAGCGCCGCCAATATAACGGCCATACGTGCCGCCAATTTGTTTCATTTAATGCACTCGAAGTTCAACAATAATTTTTACGCACAGTTTTGGTAAGAATTTTATTTATTTTTTTAATTTTTAATTTAAAATCTTATTTGAATTCGCATTCATTCACACGTGACTGCACTCAAAGGGAGACACGCTTTGATAGTATTTTTCACTTTTACTTATCATTACTTATCTATTGATAAACCGATACTATTGTTGTGTCAAAAAAGGGGAACAATAGTTGTCTCTCACCCGCAGATGTGTCTCTCTTTGGATGCGTCCACGCATGCTTCCCCCTCCTCTCCCCCCACTCACTCACATCGCACACATACTCACGCACACTCACGCACACATCGATCGAATAAGAAGTGATGCCTTTTGTCGACACTATGTATGCGTTGAACAATGAATGCGTAAAAAATAACAGAAAAAAAACAGTAAATAATAATAGAATTGAATCAATACTACAATAGTTTATATAAATTGTGTAAAACTCTCTCTAAAATGCCGTCACGTGTGCTCACAGTCTGGACGACAGCAGTTCGTTGAGTTCGGACGCCGGTCTCGTGTCCGGAACGGAGGCGTCGACCACCACCTCCTCCATGAGTTCGTCGACCGGTGACCCGATCGCGATCGCGAAGAGCGGCCCGAAGTACGCGCCGATCCGGCCGTCAGCCGCAAAAGCGAAGCCGAAGAAGACGGACAGCGCGATGCAGACCGAGACCTGTCTGTCGTCGACCGCCGTCTGGAAGAAGTATCTGCACGAACACCACCTCATGCTGAAGGCCAACCACAGCGTCGCGCCCAAACCGGCGGACAGCGACCCGACGCGCAGTCTCGACCGACTCGGCCTGAAGAAGTCGGCGAACGGCGTCGTCTCCAAGACAACGCCTGTCGAGCGTCACGACAGCTGCGAGTCTCTCAAACACGGCGTCCAAACGAAGAGTGGGCCGAACGGCGCGCGCCACGACTTGCTGACCGCGAAGCGTCCGCTCAGCAGTCCGGGCTCGTCGCGCGTCGCGTCCACCACCATTCCCGGCCCGGCCCGCCAGTGGCCGAAGCACGCCAAAGGCCGGCCGTCGCTGTCGGACGCCACGCATTCCGACTCCGAGTACAACAAAGCGAAGCACGTGTCGGGAGTGCGCGCTCCGCAGCGCGACGCGCGCCTCTCCGCCGACGGCCAGTGCGGCGCCGCGCAGAGCGCGCTTAGTCCGTGGCTGCAGAGACACGCGCTGGCGATGCAACGCAACGCGCTCACCGAAGCGGAGAGCATGGAGTCGCTGACCAGCGGCGGACCGACGGCTCTCCTCGACGGCCACTACTTCCTCGGACGACAGCAGACGCAGTCGCGACCGAACTCGGCGTCCATTCGCTTCCGCGAGTCGGCGTCGGCGTCGCCGGCACTCGCCTGTCTGTCGCCGAAGCGGTCACTAGCCAGAGCCGGATCGTCGCGCGCCGCCAAATCGTCGACTGACGGCTCGCCGGCGGCCAACGGGTCGTTCCGCGACGAAGACCAGATGAACGCGTCGCTGCTGTCGCTCGTGTCCACTTCGTCCGTGTTCTCATCGGCGGTAAGTGTCATCGCCTTTGACTACAAAAAAGTGTTTACTTTTACTCTGCTTTTCGTGTTTTATTTCGCATTTATAGACGCTTTTCTTTGTTTACTTTTGAAACAAAAAATGATTGAAAAGATTAATATCAGAGTTCCTGAAAATCCGGGAAAAGTTTGTTTGAGTGGCGAACCATATATACATTGATATACCGCTGAATATTATGTTTGGCTTACGATAAGCTTTTCCAGACTTTATATTTATGTTACAGTTTATAGAAAAAGGTTTAGAATTAATGACGACTGCGAACAAAACTGTTTCATAAATCCTTCATTTTAAGCGCTATTTTATTGCCGATCAAAGAGAATGTGCGCTCAATATTCGGGCCAATCATAACACTCAAACGCGAGCCTCAATTCAACTTAAGTTTTAAAAACAAAATAATTAAATCTAATTTTGTTAATTCACAGATGGAGGACAAGAGTTGTGCGCACGAGACTCGGAAACTGCGGCGCGAGTTGGACGCGGCCAACGAAAAGGTGGTCACTCTTACGTCGCAGTTGACCACAAATGTAAGTCTCGATAACGGAGTGAATGTGTTGTTGACACGCGTGCTGTATTGCACGGCATTTGCTTATTATTGAATGTAATGCAGAGAAAGAGTAAGAGTTTGGTGTCATTTCCGCGTTTGCGCGCGAAGAGTGTCTCGAATTACAGAACTTGTTTAGTCTTAACGGTCATTAAAGGCATTCCTGACGGCAGTGATAGTGAACGGCAGTCAGAGATAAGATATGACGCGAAACACGCATAAAAGTTGTTTCATTAGAACATAATATGCGAGAAAGTTTTGAAACTCGTTTTCTCTTTTGTCGAACTTTTTGATTAGCATTTGAATCAATGAAGTGATGAAACAGCGAAACAGCACTGCTTTGCCATTCGTTTATCGCTTTGAATCGCCGACTGAAACGCATATCTCATCAGATCGTGAGCGCAGCACCAAATTCTTGAACTCTTAATTGAGGAAAACTCTTATTCTCGAGCCCACACTGTCGGGCGTGGGTGTTGTTGTGCTCGAACTCATTGTGACTCTCCTTTCAAAGTGTGTGTTCTTTGTTGAGCTCTGACTCCACGAAATCCAGACTTCGCAGTGAATGGCGAACAGCTGTGAGACATACGCATGCAATGCATGCAATGCATGCCATGCATTGTTGTGTCGCGAGCATCCTGTGCAGAGTGACTCTTCGACGGTCGAGGAATCACTGCATTAGAGATAGAGTGAGACTGTATTTGCTTAACATATGAGCATATATTGACTGCAGTTCTGGAGAAAAGCTCTCTTTATTTATAGTCAAAGTCTGGCGAAGACTCGCTTCCTCTCTCTCTCCTATCCATCACTTCAGCGAAACTGGCTTTTGCTCGAGTGTTGGTCTGTTGGCTGTGAGTCTGCACTCGTCTTCGAGAATCTCGTTCTGAAAGTTGTTTTCAATGTTATCGCAGTATTAATTAGTTTCTAATGTTTTATTCAACAAATTCTAATTATGACTTGTTTTGCAAAACTTTTTTCTTCGTTCGAGTGTTTGCTTAAGAGTTACTCATTTTAATCTTAATTGTTGTCCGTGGAAACACTAACTTTGATTTGCAACAATAGTGCATCTAATAGTGCATCAATTGATTGAATAGAGAGAGAGAGAGAGAAAGAGATAATAATAGTGTGTTATTGCACTCTTGTGTTGACCTATAAATACTCTGCTATTGATGTTGTGATGCGTTGTTCTGCTCTTCGCTGCCATTCGTCAGTTCTGAACGAAAAAAACTTGTTTTTCGCTCAGAACTGAACACCGGTTACGCGTTTCGCAGATATATCTGCAAACAAACAATCATTGCTTCGATTCTCACTCTTATCTCCTTTTAATACACACTTTATTGTTATTGTTGTGTAACATCACTGATAATCAATACTGCAATTCAGACTATCTTTTATACGTTTTGCAACACATTTATTGGTTTTTTATTGTGAATGTGTATCGCATTCAACAATACTCTATTATATGGACAGTGAGTGTGAACTGAATTGTTGAGCAATAGTTGCCAACAATGTCTCTCTACTGCACTCTTCCGCGACATCGCGGACATCGGCACGCGACTCGTCGCGAGTCCACTGTCAGTGCGGAGGAGGCGCGACGGCTCGTGGACGAGCTGTTCGGTCCGATTGTTGACGAGCAGGACAACAATGACAACAACAGCTCTCAATACTACTCTCTTCGCAGAAATACTCGAAAGCCAGCGTTGAGTGCACTCAACAATGATTCGTTTGCGAAACAATCTCTTGAGAGTCAAAGAGTGGTGACGAGTGCTTCACCGCAGCTCTACTACGCCATCGACAACTTCGAGGACTTCCGTCGGCGGCGGCGAAGTCTGGCGCCGAACTTCTACGGCGGCGATTCGGCGTACGAGTCCAATGCCGAGTCGTCGCCCACTCACGAGTCGCTGAAGAGTGAGAGTCGAAGAAACAACAAGTACTTCACTCTTCCCACGCGACGCAACAAAAGGAAGGACAGCGCGCACGACATGACCAGACGGGACAACGTGTCCGTCCCGCCGACGCCCGTGACCTGCGTGACCAGCAGTGAGCGCCACTCGAGTGCGTTTCACTGTTGCTGTCGGTCGGGGTGTCACGTGTCGAGTGTGGCGCGAATCAAACGCGGGCTTCACTGCTGTCAAGTGTTGGAAACGATGCCCGAATCGGCGCCGCTCACGCTCAGGACAGCGCGACGGCCGGCCAGCGTCACCGAAGAGCGTCTCGCGAACAACAATAAGGTCATGAGTTGACAGAAAGCAATGCATTGCTGTCTCAATAGAAATGCGCTCTCATTTCGAATGATTAATCGTTTCTTTCATTAATTACTGCTCTTTTATTCGTAATTATATTTGATTTTCCTTAAAGTGGGCTTTAATTGAGAAAAAGTAAAAAAAGCGATAACTTATGAGTTCTATATATATCTCTCAAACAAAATCAAATATAATTCTCTCAATAGAGTTGTGAACTGAAGTTTGCTTTTATTGTTGATTGCGCTCCACTTTCAGCACAAACGCAGGACACGTGCTGTTCACCAAAAGATAGTCATTAATCCGAATTACGGTCTAACGGTTCCAATTTAACGGATTGTGCGCTTGTTTTTGGTTAACCGAGTGTTGAAAAACGTTTTACTCGTAAAAAACTTTTTTGACTTTTTTAGAGCGCAAACCGTTTTTCTAAGCATTTATACGTATTTCAGTCTCAATTCAATTCATTTCAATCTCTGATGCGTGACACGTGATGTGACGTTCACTCTGCTGTCACACTTAAACACAACGATTTGTCTCAATAAGTGTTTTCTCAACTAACGTGACTCTCATTACAGGCTCATATGGTGGCGGCTTTCGAGCAGTCGTTGGCGTCGATGACCGCCCGACTGCAGCAGTTGACGGCCACGCTCGAGCTGAAGGACGGCGAGTTGGATCGCCTGCGACGCACCATCGAGTCGCTGCAGAGGGCGGACGGCGGCGGCGGTGGCCAATCGGGTCAGCAGACCAAACAAAGTACAAGTAATAATAAGATTAGCAGAGCTTCGCTTATAAGACGGCACACGTTTGCCAACAATTGCAAGACTAGTCACAGTGCAGACAATAACAATGGTACTCTTCGTTGCCTACTCTTCGCACGTGCACTCCCTCTCTCTTATCTCTGTTTCGCATTACATTTACTCCACATTTAGCGCACGCTATAAACAATTCAAATCCATTACACTGTCATGTGATTTATTTTTTGATGCTTTTCTGAATTATTCATCGCTTTATTTAGTTTTGCTTCTCTTTCTCTTCAATGCATGCTCTCATGTGTTACCGATTCTTAGGTTACGGCATGTCTCACTTCGCGCGTCAGTTGTCGGCCGAGTCCGTGTCTTCCGCTTCGATCGGCACCGATGTGTCGCTATCGCCGGCAAAGTCGAAAAAGAAGCCGAAGAGCAAGTCCAGCGCTGGTCAGTCGTCCGCCGGTTGGCTCAGGAGTTCGTTCTCGAAGGCGTTCAAGAAGAACAAGAGCGGCGCCAAACGCGGGTCGCTGTCCGACGCCGAGGTCGCGGACGAGTGCGAGTCCACCGGTTCGGTGCCGAACTCGCCGCTCATGACCAGTCGCGCGTTCGCCGCCGACTCTGAGTCGGAAACGGTGACCGACCTGCGGCGACAGTTGCGCGAGAAGGAGATGATGCTGACCGACACGCGGCTCGAGTCGCTCACGTCCGCGCATCAGCTCGAGAGTCTGCGCGAGACTGTGGCGCAGATGCGCGCGGAGATGATGGGTCTGAAGCAGGACAACGACCGCCTGCAGCGACTGGTCAGCAGTCGGTCGCTCGCGTCGTCGCAGAGCTCGATGCTGTCGTCGCCGGCGGTGGGCAACCAGTCAGTCGGCGGCGGCGGCCAAGCGGACAGTGTGGAGAGTCTGGAGATGGAAGCGGTCGCGAGCGCGCTGCTGGCCGACGGCGGCAAAGCCGTGACCGTGCTGTGCGGCACGCACACGGTTGCGTCGCTGGTGGTCACGCCGAAGACCAACTGGGATCAGCTCGACGTGATGGTGAAGAAGTGCTTTCGCGAGCACCTCATCCGACTCGACCAGAGCTCGGGACTCGGCCTCTCGCTCGACGCGCTCGCCTGCTATCAGGTGGGCGACGAGCGCATCGCGCGCCCGATCGTGACCACGCGCGCCAAGGAGTGCGCGGCCGACCGGCCAGAGATGCTGCCGTACGGCTATCTCGTGAGCGAGAGTCACGTGTGGCTGCAGTTCAAGTCGGCGTCCGATTCGCTCGTGTTCGACACGCTCACGCCGAAGGCCATCATCCACCGCTTCATCGGTCTGCTCGCCGAACACCGGCGCATCATTCTGTGCGGCCCGAGCGGGACGGGGAAGTCCTTCCTGGCGCACAAACTGGCCGAGTATCTGGCCATCAAGCGCGGCGTCACCACTGGTCTGGCGCACAGTCCGGCCGACGGCGCGATCATCACCTTCAGCGTCGACCACAAGTCGGCGAAAGAGTTGCGCGCATACCTCTCCCACGTGGCCGAGCAGTGCGACGCGCAGTACGCGACCAGCGAACGCGTGCCGACCGTGATCGTGCTGGACAACCTGCACCACATCGGCTCAATAGTGGACGTGTTCAGCGGACTGGTCTGCGCCGACGCGAACCAATAGTGAGTCAATTCATAGTGTTGTCAATTGTATTGATGGCACGCGTGTCTTTCAGTCCTTATATCATCGCGACTATGAATCAGACCAACTGTTCGGCCACTAATCTCCAGTTGCAGCACAACTTCCGGTGGGTGTTGTTCTCGAACCACATCGAACCGGTGAAGGGCTTCCTCTTTCGATATCTGCGCCGAAAGCTCATCGAAAGCGAAGTGAAGGCGGCGGTCAACGGCCAGACGGCGGGCGTGGGCGGCGGCGAATTGGCGCGTGTCGTGGACTGGATTCCGAAACTGTGGCATCACTTGAACCGATTCCTGGAAACGCATTCGTCCTGTGACGTCACCATAGGTAGGGTTGGCTTGACTCTTATTTGATCAGCACTAATGTCTTCGATGGTCAGGTCCGCGACTGTTCCTCTCGTGTCCGATCGAAGTGAGCGGTTCGCAGGTCTGGTTCACCGACCTCTGGAACTACTCGATCGTGCCGTACGTGATCGAAGCCACGCGCGACGGCATTCACATGTACGGCCGCCGCTCGCAGTTCGTCGACCCCACCGACTGGGTCTGCGAGACCTACCCGTGGACGACCGCCGCCGCCGCCGACTGGACGCGCCACCTGCTGCGCATTCGCGCCGAAGACGTGGCGGTCGGCGCGCAGTACGAGAGTGGCGGTCGCGACTGCGAACTGAAGCGCACGGACTCGTGCTCGTCGTCCAATTCGAACGACCCGCTCGTAAGACAGTGTATTGTTGTTGTGTAGCATTGTTTGCATTGTATTGTTTGTGTTTCGCAGCTGTCGATGTTCATGCGTCTGCAGGAGGCGGCCAACTATTCTAGTCAGACGTCGGCGCACACTTCGCCCGTCACTCACCAGAACACAACGCAATCGGCGGTCAATTCCGGTTGAAGACAACAGTTTTGCACTTTTTTACCCCCACTTTGTAATGATAGTTTGCAATCTATTTCTAAGTCAATGTTTTTCAGATTCATATATATATTGCATTATTATTAATATATACTTGATTTGTAATAATATATACCATTATTTATAAATACATTAAACTATAATTGAATTCATATCAAAAGATAATAACATTTTAAAAGTTTGATAACTTTTGAATAAAAATAGATTCACTGCTTTAGTATTGATGTTTTAATTAAGGGTTGGAAATCAATTCTGTGCTGAATTGCATTGCTTATCGAAATTATCGAAACAATATCTTTCGTTAAGGAATCATTGATATGAACTGATTATTGGGACACATAGGGATACATGCAAATAGGGATCAATGGTATGAAGTGTTTGTTATGAACTGTAATGCTCACTCATTTCATGTTTAGAACATTTTTGTGTTTGTTAAACAAAAAAACAACATTAATGACAAAATGTGGACCAAAAAGCGAAAAACATGCTGTAAAATATTTTTATCTAATAACTGACAGCGGTATTGATCAGCAGTCGATTGAAATTCGATTGCGATTTAATGAAAATACATTTAAAGCTTTCAAACTTTTAAGCTCAATATTAAAGGCATCTAATATTTGTTTGTGTGGTCATCAGCTGTTGTCTCATCTGTACAATCAGTGGCACGCGTGCACAACTGCTACATATGACGCTTTTTATGATAAATTAGATTTCTTTTTTGATTGAATCGTTGTTCGCATCCTTTGAAATCGCATTTAAACGATTTGTGATTCAAATGCAGTAATTTATGCAGATTTCGACTCGAACTCGTTGTGAACCTTTGGCCACATTCAGGCCAATGGCAAGAATACGGTCTTTGTTTGGTATGAGTTAATTGGTGTCTCTTTAAATCGTTGCTGCGATTGAATCTCTTTCCGCAATCAACGCATCGATATTTTCTTTCATTTTTGTGATGCCTTTGATGTGAGTATAAATTGGATTTATATTTACTTTTAAAATCGCATCCATTATATTCACACGTATATTGTTTGCCATCCAAATGAAACGCTTGATGTGGTTTCAAATCTGCGCTTCTTTTAGATCTATGTCCACATTCAGGCCAAACGCAAAGAAATTTTTTAACTACACTTTTAATCAGTTTTTGTTTCTTAAAATGTGAATTATTTTCAACACTCAAGTCGTTATCATTACTATTCAATTGTTGTTTACAATCATCTCTATTCAACACAACCACACATTCTTTACACAAATCCATTAAATCCTGTTTATCACAACTCATTTCAGGTTTTGATCCGATTCTCATCTGAAAATAATAATAATAAATGATTAGAAAAAAGACGCAAATTTCAGCACAAATAAGACGCGGTCTTTAAATCGTTAGAAAAAGTTTAACATTAAATAAATAAAACACGATTTAAGATAAAATAATGAAATTTTACTTATAATAAGTCTAATATATAATGAATCAATTTTTGTGTTTGAATGGTGCTTCAGCATCATTATCTCAGATTCCTCGAATTTTACGTCTTATGACATTAATTAAGGATTGTGCACGAGTTTTATTAATATCTGCCACCAATTTAGTTATCTTAGATTCGATATTTTTAAAATCTACCACATCTTTACATTCTATAAACACTTTGAATTATTCTTAAGTACATAAATATGATAAGAGTTGAATTGGTGGTGTTTGTGGTATGTTTAGATGATCTTTGATTTTTGTAATACAAAATTTAAATTGAACATCTATTTGATTTGACCAGTTTTAAACTGGTTTGGAATTATGTAGTTCCACAAAATTGGTCAAAACAATAGATTATTAATA
>JAQIYA010001218.1:0-13983 GCA_034699355.1 Microtritia minima | reverse complement strand
ATGTATAGTCGGCCAATAAATCGACTCAATGAAAGCGCAAACCAATTAATACTTAAATACGAACGACTAAAGTACATAAACGACAAAATACAATCTCTACCCGAAGATACAAGAAGTATGAGTGAAGAGCAACTGTACGATCGCCAGGAATTGATTCATAAATTTAATCAGTGCTATGTTGTCTGCGAGTCTCAACTGAACGCGTTTCACGAACTAATTAAGTGCGCGAAAGACGAGACACTCAATGAGGAAGAGCGGGATATAATCGACGCTCACCAACGAATGGAATCGAAGATAATAGATTTTTTGCGACAAATAAAACGCGAGACCGTATTAACGATTGAGAAACAGGAGCCAAACGGCGACACAGAGCGCGAGCCGTCAGATTCGTCATCGCGTCGTTCGTCGTCGGGTTCGCCAAATCGCAAACCACACAACGATGACTATAATAATGATATAGACAAGAAGAGAAGAGCGATTGCCGTACTCAGTGTTCTGGCGTTGCTTTCGATTCCTGGAGTTATTTTCGTTTCGTCTAAATGACACATTTTTAGAAACACTAAGATTCAATTTTTTTTGTTACTCACTTGTAATGCGTACACGGCGTCAAATAGTTTATACTTTCATCCGATATTTTTAACACAATAAAACTTTGCAAATATAACTAAAGTTATTGTGCGGAGTAATCAATTATTGCAGACTTAAATAAATGATGGCATTTAATGAGAATTGACTGAATGGGGCTTTTATTTCAGATTCGATTTCAACAAAAAATTATATTTTAAATTAAAATTTAAAAATAATAAAATGCATTTTCATAATATCGATAATAATATTTCATCTCAATTTTTAAAATGTTAAATATGTTCTAAATATGAATTATTTGATATATTTATATATATATTTTTCTAAAAAAATTATGTTAAATAAATAAATGAATAATGTAATTGTTAAATGATTACATGATAAGACATCGAAATAACATTAAATAATAATAGTAATAATAGTTAAGTGCCATTATTTATAAAGTGCTCGCATTACTGCGTTATATCAGTAGACGCTGCATATCAGCGCACTTATCATTAGTAAGCATTTGACAAAAATATATACTTTAATATCTGTCGATTTATTTGCTTCGAATAGTCAACGGTTTGTCAGTATCTGTCGAAACGGCGATGCTTTTCATTTCAGTGGCGTTCGCTCTCTCGCGAAAGAAACCCTGAAATGTTTTGCACTCGCGAACCGTTATCGTCATCTGATTGGCGGTCACGTCAGTGATCATAATCTGATCCACCAGTTTGTTTTGTTTCTTCCAAAACTCTGGCGGCGGAGACGATCGGCTGATCGTCTTTTGATTGGCCGTTGTGATCGGCGCGGCGTTGCTGTTGCTGTTGTTGGTTATCAACGACGGAGTGGTTGTCTCCGAATTTGGCGCTATATTTGACTTATTTTGCTGCTGAACGCTCTTCAAGTTGGACTGCATTTTCTGCGACACCACGTGATGAGCAGAGTTTGGCTGCTGTTTCTGTTGCTGATTGTGGTGGTGATGATGCGAATGCTTTTCTTTACTGCTTTGAACCTGCGTTGCGATAGACGTCTTATTGACGGACACACTATTCTCGGACACCATTTTATTTGCGATATTAGACGAGTATTGCTGATCATTATTATTGTTGGCGCTCAGCGCCGGTCGACCCTCTTTGTCGGTCAGTTTTCCACCGCTTGTCTGTGACTCTGCGCTCGCTTTTTTGGCGCCCATATTGGAAACAGTGCTCGAACTCACTTCAGATCTGATAATTTTGGGTGTCGTCTGCGCTGACGTTCCGATCGATGTGAGGGACGCGTTCGCAGGTGACGGACCAGAGTTGGTCGACGAGGACACAGCGCTCGCGGTCGACGACGACAGCACTTTTTTATCGCTCGTCACTTTATTGTCGCTAACTTTCACTTTAGGCGACGACGCGCTCTGTCCGTCGTTTGGCATTTTGCGCTTCAGGGCGTCCTTTCGCTTGTGGTGATCGTTGGCGGTGTCGAAGCTGGTGCTGACCACCACATCGCTGTCGTCCACGTTCTCGTCGAAGGGGTCGGCTTTGCTCGGCTCGCCATTGCTGCTGCTCGAGGCCACGTCTCCCATTTCGCCGCTCGTGGACGGACTGAGCGCACTCAAGTCGCACGTCGAGTCGCTTAAGTGGCGCTCCGTCTTATGGCCGGACTGGGCGGCAGTGGCGGCGGTCGCGGCCCTCGTCTTGAGAGCGCCCCTCTTCTGGTGGAAGTCCTTTTGCTTGCTCTGCTCGAACGCCTCGAGCAGTCGAGTGTCGAGTATGTTCTCCTCGGGTTCCCACGTGTTATACCGCGGCGACCAACCCTTCCATTTGACCAAATACTCGACGCGCTGTTTGCGGACGCGTCGCTTGAGAATACACTCCGCGGCGAACACTCTTTCACCGACGGCTGACAACTCCATTAATGACTCAATTTTTGCGATCTCTTTCGGATTAATTTTGGATGATTTTGGTGGGAAAACCACACGGAATGAGAAACAAAAAAATATAATAAAAAATATTAATTAAAAAAATAAGTGTTTAGTAATTGTTTGCGTTCAGACGCTGTCTGTCTGTCTCAATGTCTGCGGACAACAATTAATTCGTGTCTCAATAATACGACAAATATTGTGACGCAATAATTCGTTAATCACACGAAGAGCTGATCACGTCTTCGATCGGCGATCAATGAGACCAACAAAACACTAATTATGTTACAATTAACTGGTAGTTAACAAAAATAATTCGATACGAACGGCAATAATTGGCTGTGATTCACAGAAACCGCATCAGATTTGACGCCAAATCGTTAGTGAGTTAACGACAGCGCATAAAACAAGTTTCGCGAAACTACACAACAAATATGTCATAAATAAATATGATATACATATATATATGAGTGTTATATATATTATATATACTGCACACACATATACGCGTATAAAAAAGCGATTATCTAAACAGTAAACAATTAAAGCGGACAATCGATGATCGACTAAATGGTTGGCGAATGCGTTGCGAAGAGTCGGACGCGAATCGGATGTCGTGTCAAACGGCGTGTCAATTGTGAGGCCAATTAAAAATAATTGAGTGTTTTCAATGTGTGGTAATATCGCTGCGAGTGATGTGCGAGTGGAGAGCGTTAAGCGAACTATAAATGAACTCTCAGTTCAATACAGACAAACAACACACGCATAGCAGAGAGATATCTATACGAAAATAATATTATACTGTATTAATATTGTGTGCATAACTATAGCCGCGTAAGGCTGTGATGAGGTATAGACGCGAGTGAATGCCATTCGCCAGCTGTCAGGCTATGGAGGGCTCGCACACTGTCGTCCGCGCACTCTATGCCACTCTATAGCACTCCATAGCACTCTATGCGCGTTTGTGTGTCGGAGTGTGTGTTGTGTGTGTGTGTGTGTGTGTGTGTGTGTGTCGGTCCGCGATATAATAAGTGCCCACAATTTTTTGTCGCCCTTTAGTAGCATAGCTTTGCTTCGTCTCTCCATTTCACTGTCAAATGACTCATAATTATTGCCAACTATTGCTCGCAAGCATTGCCAACAGAGTGGACAATGAGAACGACTTTCTATTTTTGTCGCTTTCTTTCACTAAACTTTTCCTAAGATTTCCTAAAAGTTTTCCATTTTCTCAAACTTTGTAATTTCTGTTTGTGTTATTCACGCAATAAATTTCTCGTGTCCTATATTTAAGTCCATAAGTTTAACTGTATTTATTTTGAGAATATATAAATTTGGGATTATTTTCTACAATTTATGTGAAGTTTAAATGATAGGCAAATAAATGTTTAAACGTTTTATAAATGTTTAAAACATTTCCAACAAATATGAAAACTTTGCAAATCGTATCCTAGGGTTACAATGACTGTGATTTGTTTGAGCGAATATATTTCTAATGATTTTCTATTATTGATTGTGTTCGTGGTTCGTATTTTTAAGATTAACTTTAATAACTTTATTTGTGGTGCGGTTTAGCGCTTCGCAGAAATTGTTTATTTCAATCATCAATACTAAGCTCTGTATAAACTTAGGATTAGCTCTAAAAATATGACTCGTCTAGACGTTTGAAATTGAATTTTTATTTTAATTAAATATTTGATTTGCAATTATGCGAAGTTATTGCAAAGCGTTCTCTCTCTGCAACACCTGTTTTGTGTGTGTGTGTGTGTGTGTGTGTGTGTCTCTATCTCTCTCTCTCTCTCTCTCTCTCTCTGCAATTTAATATGAAATATCATCTGCTGTCATAAGTAATACTCATTAACTCATTAAAAGTTTTGATGTAATACTCGAGCGAAAGAAAAACGCAAACTAATAAAATCATTGCAATTATAGCTAAAAATAAAGCCGAACTGTTGTTAGAAATCTGTTGTGATTTTTTTTTGCTGCAATAATTGATGACTGACTGAGGCGTAAATTTACATTTGCCTGAATCGCTGGAATTATTGTTGATTCTCGTCAAACGCTTCCCTGAATTGAATGTAGTCATGAAATGTTACATTTCCGCGAACCGTCAAATCGAAAATATCAGTCCGAAAATATGCCACTTTTCTGGAAGAAAACTGAACTTTTTCACTAATAATATATTCAGCAAAACAAAAAATTAACATTTTAAACAACTAGTTTTGGAATAAATTTGATGATCATCTTAAACACAAGTGTAGTATAAATTAAGATAATTTTTTTCAATATAATTATTATTAACTCTACATAATCGAGAAAATTTCTACGAAAATTATAATGCAGACAGTTTTTTACATCTAAACTCTAAGCTTTAAAGCATAAAAAACCGGAGGATATTTAATTATTATGGTTATTATGAATTAAAATTGCGGGCGCATAATTTTGATGCCGCAATTCAGATTAGCGAGGCTTAAAAGCATTAAGTAAATAAGTTATTAGAAATTAGAAAAAACAAGATTAACCTCGTAATGAGCTCGTTGTGATGTTCATTCGTGAATATAAATCTCAAGTTTGAAATGTTTGCTTAAATAAATTAGTAGATTAAAATTTTGATTACTCCATTAAAAATTTTATTTCATTTTGTGCATAAAATTTTGCATAAAATTGATTCTAATTATTTTCTAATTAAATTTGGTATAAATTTTTGTCTAATTTCAATTTTCAAAGTATATTAATGTAAATTTAGATAATATAATAAAAACTATTAATGACTTCATGAATAAAATTTTAATACAAAATAAGTTAATTTACTCGCAAGTCAAGGTCAAAAGTCAAAAGGGAAAACTCGAGTTTGAAATAAAAGGTTAATTCGAGTTTTCTAATGGGCATTATTTTAATTTAAACACGATATAATTAGTTGAAATGAAATGATAAAATGACTATATAATATATAATATAACTATATTAAATTAATATTAATGATATTATGACTTTACTATCAATTTAAGCCCTAAACTCAATTTATGCTTATTTAGTTTTAACTTGAGCTTTAGTAAACCCTTACTTAGTAGTAAGAGAATAATTAATTTGAGTTTAAACTTTTTTTTAAATAAAATTATTCATAATAATAACCTTAAATACAACAAAAAATATGCATTTAAACTTAATTTTAGTTAAAGCTTAAGTTAAAGTTAAGCTCGGTTTGAGCTTAAAATTTGTCATTAAAATTTATCGTCTAATTATAAATTGATTGAAAACCCGATCCACAATATGAGCTAAAAAAAGTAACTTTAAGAGAAAATAAATGCCAATCGAGTAATACGGTGTTCGAGCATTAATAATAGATTAATAACATCGAGTGGATATCCTCTCATGAAATTATAATGAAGTGCCGGCAATCTTATTCGTTTACCAATCATTAGATGTTCGCTAATCACTCATCCCTTACTCTAAGCTATTATCAATTTGCATATCATGCCAACTTAATTAGAAATTCATTATTTATCAAACAATATTAATCAAACAAATGATACGATGATATTTTATGATAAGCTCAGACAAATCGTAACAATTCTTAAAATATTTGTGTTTTTATTCATTATTAACGAACGGCAAGCAATTAAATCAAATCAATTCAGAATTAATAATTCCAATTCAGCGCAATACGATTGCAGTAATGATGGGACAAAAAAGGAAATGAACGCAACGAACGAGAAGTGCCAGAAAATTAACATATTTGACGGTCAAACTGTTGATTATTATATTGGAGACGACTATTGGCATTATTCTGGCGAGAGAATCGAAAAAGGAACCAAAGCTGCGATTAAGTGCTACGACAAGTGTGCGATTAAGTGTGACGAAAAACAAAAATATAAAGTTATTATATTGACGTGCTGTAAGTTTGGGGCGCAAATGGATTGGCATCAGAGACATCCGCAAAAATATTCGCTTTGCCGGAATATCACAGAAGAATATTTATGCTATAAAGGAAAGAAACTGATTTGTCACAAACAAAATACCACTAATATAACAAATATTACTACTTCTAAGATTAGTACATCTCAGGTGGTTTTTGGAGTTTCAATTCTTTTGAGCTTAATTTTATTATGTTTTATTGTTTTTAAAATAATAAAATATAAATATAAGAAAGAAAGGGTGGAATCATTAGCTAATGATATCCAGAATAGCCTTACTTATAACGAATTGTACATAAATTCGTATTACGGCAGTGGAGAGTCGTTGGATTACGTTTACGATTACGCGGTTATCGATGAAGTGTATGAAGATTTAAATGATGATCAAAGAGAAGCAAAAGAAAGTGATCAAAACTTTGTAAAATAATTGTATGTGACATATTTAATCTTACAGTAATCACATAATTTAAATTAAAAAAAAATTCTTTCGATATTGCATTTAACAATATTAAAATATTGTTAAATATTTTAAACATTGTAAATAGCATGGTATTGGCAAATATATAAAATAAAACTAAAATAACTTTTTAGGAAGAATTTTCTCCTTTAAATAATTCATGTACTCATCCCAACACCTGAAAGTAAAGGTAACATTAATTGCTAATAAAATTATGTTTATTAAAATTTTATATTAATGTGATTTTCTACCATTTGTGTTCAATCAATTGTTTTCTATCAATCAATGTGTAATTATAGATGGATTTTTAAAAAATTTGTTTAATAATTGAGTGCATATTAACATTGGGTGCGAATTATTAATGAAAAAAATGGCAACTTATATTTAACTTATCAAATTATTAAACTATTAAGAGTTTGTAAATTGTTTAAGGATTTAAACAATTAAATCCTTACTAACTTTTTAGCGGATTTTGTTATGAAAAATCAAGCTTATGGAGTTGATATGTCTGTCCTTCTGCACCCCAAACAGGAGAGGAGAGAGAGAGAGAGAGGAGAGAGGAGAGAGAGAGAGAGAGGAGAGAGAGAGAGAGACTCAAGTCACCGCCAAAATTGAATACATTTTACCTGAGTTTATTTAATGAGAAAGATGTCCTTTAAGATAACCTTTAAGTTTAAATAGATTAACTAAAGTATGTCTACTGCAGACTACAATATAAAAGAGTATCGATGAATAAATTATGATTTAAACTTTTGAAAATAAGATATTTTTATTTTTAATTTATTGTAGCATAAAATCAGCTCAATATAATGATAATTATGGTTTATTATAAATTTAACTAAAATTAGTTAAAATACTACAATGTATTTATCAAAATAATTAAACCAATTATTTATTCAGATTAAAAGGTTTACAAAGTACAACTATAAAAATAATTATTTTAGACGTTATAGCATACTTTATTGCTTTACACATTATTATCCAGTGACAAAAAAATAAAATAGCAATAAAAAAAGAAATCTACTTATTATACAAAATTGCATTAAGTTAATAATTTAAAAGTTCTTGTTTCCATAAAATATATAGCAACAAAGGCCTATTAAACAAAATTAAAATTTTTAAAGATATAAGTAGTAAAGTTTTTCTGCTGTAAATGATTTAATAATTCTTGTTGGAAATCCAAAGGAAAACTTTTTTAAATGCTAAAAAACACGATAACAGCCCAATAAAAACGAAACATTGATAATCAAGCAAATTGCAGCAAAAAATAAATGCCAATCAGCATTCAATAATTGCTTTGTAAGCTATACAAGATAAGTAGCGCATACACTCTGCGATGAATACGCGTAATAATCAATTGATTTTGTTTTGTGATTAAAAAAAACATACAAAGTCTACAAAGTCGACAAATTTAAAATGCAAATAAAACGTGTAGCGTATAAAATGGTAACATGAAAAATGACTTAATTAAGCGAGTTTTTTTTTATATTTGGTGCCACAATAATTAGAAATAAAACTTAATTGCTTGTTACAAACTCTGCGCGAACTTTGATGTTTGCTAATAAAATAAAATGAAAACATTTTCCATCGCATAAGCGTTTCGAATTTAAAAACCTAAAGTGGAAATAACTAGAGCTTTATGGGAATTTTTTCGTCTCATTTTTTTTAAGCCAGAAAACGACATTTTTTAAATTTACGACCATAAAAGGTGAGACCGTAAGATAAAAAGAAAGCATGAGATTTCTTTTTTTTGGCTCGTTTTAACGATCCAATAAATTATGATAACGTTTTCGAATAAGTCTTCGCTGTTTTTATAATTTCTGCATAATATTTAAGCGAATAATTTTTTTTATGGCAAAATAAAGGACAACTTTTTCTCCCATAGTTTTCAACTTTTCACAGTACCTGATAATCATTCTAATGGGTATGTGAGAGCTTAAGCTGAATAAGCAAACCCAGTGAATAATTGTCAAAAATTTATAATTAAGCACTAAAAAAACAAAATTTATTCTTAAAAGTTAAATTTTTTTTTATTTATAAATAAAACTCCTGGCAATAAAATAGATTAAATACCAACAAAATAAACGTCGATTCGAGTTTGTTATCAGAATATTTTTTTTTACTTTAATAAATACTGTACAGTAAGAGCATCAGCTATTTTTACGATCTAAACTTTTATTTCTTAATGGAAAGTGCGTTTCGATTTCGACCGACTCGCAGATGATTCGCTCTGATTAGCGGGTTCTTCGCTCGAGTTCGGCTCGTAGACGAATGGTGTCCTCTTGGCATCGATGGCCACACTCGCCGAGTTGAGGTTAGCAGTGCCGGGCTCGTTGGTGCCCACTCCGGCCCGAAATCTATGTGATTATGTGTTTGTGTCATTAATTTTATGAGTAAAATTTTATTTATGCAAAAATGGTAATTAATTAAAGCAAAAATATAGGCCACAGAATTTTCTTTCGCATCGAATCATTATTTCGAAGTAATCTTAGTGTAAATCATTTGTAAATAATTTAATAAATTATAATTTGTGTAATTAAAATTAAATAAACACAACTAAATTAAGATTACTAATTAGTGTTTCTGCTAATGTTAGTTAATTAAATGATAAATAAATCTTAATCTTTGAATAAAGATTAATCAAGTTTTAGATATCTTAAACATTTCTTTATATACCTATAACGACATACTAAAGTCAAAATTAAAGTTAAAGATTAGAATTTAAATTTTTGAGATCAATAAAATAAAATAATTATATAAATATGAATAATTTTTAGATAAAGCTTCGATAAAGTTTACTATTAATATATGCTCAAAATAATAATAATGAGAATTTAAAGTTTTATTTTAAAAAAATACAAAGTATTAATATTATGAAAAATTATAATCGAATTAATTTTTCGCAATAAAATACAGAACTTCTTTCAAGTTATACAATCACTGAGTTATTTTGTCTGAAACTGGATTTAGCTAATAATGCAAATGTAAATAATGCAAATTAAACTTTGATTCAATATTTCGGTATCAACTTATATAGATTTTTTAAATATTAATTATACGAATCGTATAAAAATCCTATTTAAGAATTAAATAAATTTGTCTAACAATCATGAAAAAACAAATTAATGAGTAAGTATTCATTTGTAATTAGAATTTTTGTAATTATTTAGTTATAAATTTCTTTATAATATGAAAGATTTAATTGATTATTATTGTAGATATTAAATCACCAAATAAGTGGTATAATAAAATCACTAAAGAAGGGGATAAATTAAAAATGGATTATAAGCTATGAAAATAAACAAGAAATAAAATATTATAAAACTAGAAATGCAGTATTTAAGTAAATTTATATTTAATTAATATACAAATAATCAAATTCCTCCATATATTAATACGTAATAATTAAACGCAATAAAACTTAAGAAATATGAAAGCTATTGATCCTTACATAGGCTAAGTTAATATTAATAGTTGTTTAATATCCATTAATATGATAATTTTACTTTATTGCAATCGATAATTTATGTTATGCAACAAACATTTTGCACGCAAAATTCTTTTTAGTATTTATTTTGAAATATTCAACATTCAAAAACATGTCTTATTAAATAATAACTCTTTCTGTAAACATAATTATAATTAAAATCTTTTTAAAAAAATCAATACAAATAAAACTTATATTGATTATTAAAAATTATTTTTTATAGAAATAGTTTTTATTTAAATAAAATTTTGTGACCTAATATTAATGTTTAAATTTATTATTTACCGATAATATTTATCTTTTACTATCAATAATTAGTAAATATGCATATATAATACGCATATTAATATACAAAATTAAAAATTAATAACTTAACATTTTATAAAATTCTTAAACTTAAAAACATTTTATAATAACAAAAAAAACAATATTTAATTTCGAAAATATTGATTTTTAATTATAATTATCTACTTTTGATATTCTAATTTAGAAACTAATTGCATAACGCTTTCAAAATAATCAATAAAATATTTAATTATTTATTAGCTTAATTTTTTTCATATTCTTTTCAATTATGTCAAAAAATTAATCTGTTTTTGTTCAGATAAAATTTTCAATACAAGAAAATTAATGTTATATAAAAAAGTGCAGATAGATTTGTTTTTTATTCTAATTAAATATCCTAACACTCGAGAATTACTTTGAAATTGTCAACATTATATCGTTTACATAAACGTTTAGATTTAATTGACAAAAATTTTAACATTCTTATAGTGCCAATTATAAATTAAGATAAATTAAATGTGAGATAATTTATCAAATAATTACCCATTTTCGTCGGCAATATAGTTGACTTGTCTGGAGATACCATTGGCATCAATATAGCTATAACTTCCCCGAACGGCACCGCTTTCGTCCACCACTTCTTTTCGCGACTGTTTATTTCCATGTGAATCAAAAAAATTAAATCCAAAACTATAGGGCTCTCTGGGTAAGGGCTCCTCTATTTCCTCGATAGCCTCACGAGACGCCAATGTTGTTGATTTCATAGCTCGAGTGGTTGGACGAGTGGGCGCCGTTTGGGTGATTCTTGCTGTCGGTCGAGTGGTCGGCGAAAATGTAGTGGTCGGCAGAGCGAGTTGACTCGGTCTCACCTGCTTAGGCCTAAGTTCTTGTGTTTGCGGTCTAGGATTTCTAAAACTTGAAGATTGAGGCCTAAGTCCTTGTGGTTGAGGTCTTGGGTTTCTCAAATTAGACGATTGAGGCCTAATCTCCTGCGAGTTGCGCGGCAAAGGTCTCAATTCGAAATTTTGGAGCTGAGTTCTAAGTTCCTCTAATACTTGCGACTGAGGTTTAGGTCTTCTCAAATTTTGAGACTGATGGCTAAGTCGCTGAAATGGCTGAGGCTCAGCGAAATTTGGAGTCTCAAGTCTTAATTCTTCCCTATTTTGTGGCTGAGAATTAAATTCCGGTTCGTTTGGAGTTGGAATTGTCGATTCGGGCACATCTTGGATAGTGGTTGGCGGAGGAGTAGTGCCTATTGTTAACGGAACAGCTCTAAAATACGGCTGTGTTATGCGTTGTCGCACCGGTCTTCGAGTAGTGACCACTTCGGCAACCATTGGTTGTTCAGTTGGCCTTTCAGTGGTCGGCGCAACAGTTCGAAACTGTACCGGTTGTATATCATAAACGGGCAAATGATCGAGCTTTGGGTCCTCTGTTGGAGCGTTTGGCTCGTCGTAGGCCACCGATGATTCTTTGACGGATACTTCACTATTTGGCTGTTGAGCGCCGGGCGGGAGACGAGGCAGAGATAGCGGTGTGAGCACGAAGTTCACGCCCGACGGTATGTTGTTCTCGTCCTGAACATCGATCGGTATGTACTTCATTCCTGGTTCGCCCTGTTGTTGAACAAAGTAGAGCGTCGACTCTGACGGCTTAGCTTTTACTTGTAGCGGATTGATTTGAAGCGGTGGCAGATTTACGAGAAAATCCTGCGCGTCGTTCGCGCCATCGGCTGACACGCGAGGCATTTGAGCCAAATAGTATTGCTGGCCATAGCATAGCGGAGTGAAACAAATAACGGCAAACGCTGTAATTGTCTAAAAATAATAAATTATTTGATAAAAAAAAACAAATATTTGAATGATAAATGAATAAAAAGTTTTGCTATTATTTTATATTTATCCCAATTTTTCAACGCTGAATAATTTTGCACAGCGATTATCATACATCAACACAACTTTATTCATTATTTATAATTAAGATATCTTATTGCGACCATAAATAAAAACTAATATCAAATATGGTTTTTTAAGTAAAACTTTAATTAATAACATTTATTGTTTTGAATACAATAATTAAATGCAGACAATTATATTCAATATAAAAGTTTACCTTTGATAACATATTGGAGAAACTTTTTAAAACTCTTTAAAATTTTTTAAATATCTTATTTCACTCTTTAAAGCGCTCAAAAACTTCAACTATCGTGAGCTTTATATAAGAAGGAAACACTTGAGTCTAATCTTTTAATTTGTCGTTAAATGGAAACACACAACATATTCGACTATAAAAAATATTTTTTTGTTAACCTCAATTTATTAACTGTGGACGATATAAATCAAAAAAAAATCTTAAGGATGGGAAAGCGAGATGAGATTGAAAGTAGTTTGTAAGCTGGCGGCGTATGAGTAAACCACTTTTTTCACTAAAATTAATTTTTCATATAAATCTTTCAAAAATAATTTAATTAAGCAAAAATTAAATAAAATTCAGGAAAATGCAAATATTAAGACAACATCACATCATAAGTCGCTTTGAATTTTCAAAGTAAAGCAAAATCTTATAATTACGATAAAAAAAATGTTAAAAGAAATAAATACGTAATAAGTAATAAGTAATTATACCGTATTGGTTGTAAAAAATTACTATATTATTGCTATATGTCATACTTACGATTAGTAAAGCTTAGAAATACAATACAATATTCTATTAATAATATAGAATATATTATTAATAATATTATATAATTTTAAAATTTTTTTTGTTCAAATCAGAATAGTATATATTATAATATATTATATGAAAATAAAAAAGTAAAAAGAAAGTCAATATAAAAATACAATAAATTAATAAATTTTATTCTTCTAATTTTTAAGAATTTTATATTATGTACAAATTTTTTACTCGTGATATAAGTTAGCAATTTATTATAATTATTTTTATTGATTTTATTCTATTATAAATATAAATTCTCGAAACAATTTAATTATGAAATTATGTACGCGTTTATGTAATAAAAGTTATTTTTAAAATTTCTTTACATGTTATTGTAATTAAAAATTTCAAATAAAAATTATTACATAAAGCAAAATAATAGAATCAAAAATATAGCTCAAACGTGAGTGAGTGATGATTTTATTTTTGCCTTAATTATAATCCTAAAGAGATAACAAAATCCTGTTGAATATTTAAGGATAAAGAAAAAGAATATAAATAGCAATTCGTTATAAACAAACTTCAACTTTTATGATCCCCGTCATTGATTCCGCTTTAATTCGACGATATCTGAATTTCTCAAATAACTTCACATGATTTAAGTCTTATTAAAACTTACCAAAGTGTGAAAGCTTTCATTTTAATTTCATTTTAATTT
>JAQIYA010001217.1:0-13987 GCA_034699355.1 Microtritia minima | reverse complement strand
TCTAAAAGCACGGATTGGGGGGTTATATGGGAGTTATAATGTTAAACGTATTCGATTATAGCAAAATTCAATTATAGAAACAACTTTTCTGAGCACCGAGCAGTTGCTATAATCGAGTATCGACTGTATATAGTTTTAATAGCATTTATTAATAAATTAATTTATACCATAATAATTAGTTAATTCATAAATAAATTTATTTACCATAAAATACAAAATTATACGAGTAAACATCAAAGAAATATAATAAGCTAATTAAAATTATTTTGACATTTTTGAGCACACATCAAACCATTACAAATTTATTGCAATCGATATCAATTACAATTATCATTACTTTTAAAAAGGATTTCATTAATCTTTTGCTTCCACCTGTCCTGATGACAGCCATCCCAAAACACTTGACCACATATCGAGCAAATCAAAAATTTGTTCACTCTTTCAAACACAGAAACGCCAAAATTGTCAAATTTAATCTTAACTCCATTATCAGTGGTGGGAGACTCGGATTTATATAACTCTTTCAATTTGCTACTACTAACAAAAATAAAACGATCACAATTACATTTGGGGCATCGAGTAAAAAGGTCTTCCACTTTGACGACGACATTGAATCGCTGCAAAACCATTTCCATTTGCTCGTACGCCGACATTGTATTGTTGACTCGATAGCATAAGCCGTTCGGAACGTGTGACTTCAATATGTCGTACGGCTGACCACACGTTAATAAGACTCTCGCTTCGTTGACAGCTATTTTGGCGGCCATATCGTGACTGTCGTACATTTCTAATATTTTAACGTCCGCTCCACATATTCTCAAAAACCTTCCCAAACCTAAAAAGTAAAAATATTAGTTAAAATAAAATTTAAAATGCTCTCATAAATATGAATACCCTGAAGCATAGTGTCGACAACACAACGAAATTGTTTGACTGGAGTTCGATTAAATGAAACGGTTGTGTGAATATCACTTTTCTCTTCATTTTTGGCCACCTTTTGAGCCCTTACTATCTTTCCAATTAAAAAATTATCGACGTATTGAGCAAAATTGAAATCATTGTCACAAAAATATCGCTCAATCTTTTTGTACATTTCAATCAAACAAAAAGCATCCAAAGCTGCATATCTAATCTGATCTTCTCTTAAAGGTCTTCGATCCCAATCAGAAAATTGTTCCGACTTATTGAGTGGTTTTCCCAAAAATAGAAAAACAGCTTTCGATAAACCTTTAAGATCACGTCTTCGAGCTTCAACTATATTGTGTTCGTCAGCAATTGATGGAAATTCGCTTAAAATTAATTCAGTAAATTTCATCAAATCGAGAACTCTATTGGGTTTGACTTTAATGATATCGCAATCAAATGTCTCTTTCAATAAATTTAAATCATTGTTCAAACAATATCCCAGCTTAAGAACAGCAGATGAGTTCAGTATTTCTTTGATAAATATATGCCAACATTTATGAAATTTAATTAAACTATTGACGTCAATGATATAACAAGAATGATATAACGCTATTTGAAGTATAGATAATTTCTGTGCAGACAACGTGTTGGCGCCCATTAATGGCTTCCATTCGGCGTCGATTCCCACGATATTGTTTCCCTACAAATCAATAGTTAAAATACTCAATTAAGAAAAAATTTGTTATTTTACCTCTTCTTTAATTTGATTTAAAAATGCTTCAAATTTAGCTTCAGTATTGACAAAATAGATATCATCAATAATACTAAGATTTAACTCATAATATTTAGAGTTGTGTGTAATGTCGTCGTCCTCATCCCATGATATCGGTGTACTGTTACATAACAAAACATTAAATTCAAAATCTGTTATACAAAACAAACATGGGCTACAAAGTCAAATAAAATTACAGCAAAAACCTTTTAATTTGAGAAATATTTCTAATAGCGTCTGGTCTGTCATGAATAGGTAAAGAAAACTTATTCGCCCAAACAAGCGCCTCATTAGCGTCTCCATTGCAGACGAGCTGCACAACGAGCTCCTTCTGCATCGAGATGTCGTCCGATACTGTTTGCTTAATCATTTCACTCCAACTTTGATCAGAAATTCCTCCCTTACGAGTAGATAATTTATAGAGCAGATAATAAATTAGAATTATATAATTATTTGTTAATAATTAATTAAATAAATCATACTTCGGTATACTTCTTATATAATAGGTATTTCAATTGTTTGATATTCCTATTAGCGATGATATTAGGACACGCAGACTCACTGATATTAAACAGCTTAATGAGTCGAGTCACCAATTTCTGAATGTATTTTGGCTGATATTTGTCTGGTTTAACATCTGATTTTATTTGTTGAGCGAAATCATATGCGAAGTCTTGGTCAATATATAGTTTATCCAAAAATTGTAAAAACTCGAATCCAACAGTATTAGGATCGCCACGAATGTAATCTTCCACGACAGCTATTTTATCCTATTATTTAAACCAATATTAAATTAAATTAAATTTAGCGCCTCGTAAATCAATTAATTAAATGAAATTTATAATCATTATTTCAAAGAGATTATTACGTAAATATTATTATAAGTTAGAAACGTTTAATCTTATTTATAATTTTAAAACTATTAATTAATCATCTATTCTTGTATAGACATCATATTTGTTTTAAATACATATGAATCACAAAAGTTTTCCCGAAGTTTTCATTTCATTTCATTTTTGAAAAGTGTTAAATGTTAAGCTAATGAATAAATATATATTTATAGTCTTTTATATACAAAATATTCAAAGAATAAACAACTCCTTAAAAGTATTCGATTATTGAAAGTCGAGATTGAAAAAACAATTTACATAAATTATATATTGTTACAAATTTTAAAGACCAAAAGTAATATTATGAGCAAATCGTTTATTCAAAGATAAATGATTTATTAAAAGTGAAAAAGTTAATAAAAACATATACAAAATTGAAAACCTGTAAAACGAGAGGAACAGCTATTTGGTGAACACGAAAGTGTTGCTGCAGTTTCATCTTAATCACGATCAGCGCCGAGTCGTGGAAACGCGCCTCATTTAACAAATCGTTCACAATCGTCAAAACGAGGTGCGAATCAATTTTATTGAACTGATACACATCGCCAATGATGTCCATCCAAGTCTTGTTATTCCGTTTGATCGCCAATTCAAGCGCTTTAAGACTGATCTCGCGAGTGAGCAGTTCATCAAATTTAGACACGTTTGGCGGCGAACTCACGTACGCCTTCAGTGTGTCTACAATGACGTACGGAAGCGATGACTTAATAGCGCTTTGTTTCACCAAATTGTTGGTCAATTGCGTGACAATCGTAAGCGTGTCGTCGTATAAGTTGTCGGCTGTCCTCAAAAACTCCAGTATTTGCTTGACATGAGAGCCGTCTCGCCTTAAAAACGATTCGTGAATCTCTATTCGACTCAAAGATATGGCACTTGACTTGTGTGCAGACATTTGTGACTGTGATTTAGTAATGATAAGTGGATTTGAACGTGTATTTCGTCATTAATTATTGTGTTATGGCATGAAAACGTTGTGCGCATAACGAAGCGACGCATTCCACGCATTCGCGCATCGAATAGTTGAACGTTAGCTCAACGCTCACTAATGTTGAGTGACGTATGAAAAGCGTTGAATAACGGCGTCAACAATGATGTCACGCATTGTTTGACAAATTCATTTGAAATCAGTGTGAAGTGACGGCGAAAAGCGTTTGAATATCACGACAAACACATGATTGGCAACAATCGCTGACATGTCTCGAAACTCCATTTCAAACTCATATTTGCCGCGCGTTCTCAACGACTACTACGAAGAGTTCGCAATGAATGCGATGAATGCGAACGATAGCGAGAACTTCACTCAACTCTATTTGACTCAATTCGCGGCCATTGAGTGGCAAACGATCGACGCCTTACTTAACAACGGTTACCGCACTCGAGAGGCGTTAATGGCGTTCGACCTCAAAGAAGACCTGCCGTTACTGACGAACGTAAATATGGCGCAGAAGTCTCTGCTGAGGAAAGCACTGCAGAAACTCATGCCCGACGAGGAGTTGGCCGTCAAAGCGGATGACATTAAGGAGCGCGACATCGAGTGCGACAACGATTTGCAGCGCAGAGCGAAACGAAAACGTGTTGTGGCCGACAGTCCGTTCGTGACGAAGAGAACCAGAAATGCTGATTATTTGATGTCCGACATCGAAATGTCGGAACCGATTAACACGTCTAGTCGTCAGTCGACGTCCGCCGCGAAGTTGGACTCTCAACGCACTCCCTTTGTATCGAAATTCTTTAAGGAACGCGCAAACAATATCTCTCCTGTCAATGATAGACGAAATAATAGCGTCGATAAGGAGGAGAGTTGGGTCGAGAGCTCGTCTGATGAGTGCGATAACATGAGGACTCCGGAGAGGCGGTCGACGGCCAGCAGAGGCGCCAATTTGGCGCGTCCGCAGACCAACGAGTCGTTGACGTTCGCACGCAAAACAGATGTTGCGAACAGAAGATCGTCGACGCGTTCGACCGCAACGCCTAAAGTGGAGCCAAACAATGCGAAGTCGAATGGCAAACCTGGTAACGCAATCCCGACGCCCACCGAAATCGAGTTACGCGAACATTTGGCGCGACAGAAATTTTTGGGCAAAACTAGAGGAAGAAAATCGATAAAATAATTATTTGATATAACTTTTCATTCATTTATCTAATATACAAATGTTTGATTTAATTTTGCGTGAATTGGCTATCAAATCATATTAGCGATATTAGTTTTAAATTTATAAAATTAATAATTTCGTACTTAACTGATGTATTCATTTATAAACATTTTAAAATGTATTTTAATAATCTATTCTATAGTTATTCGTAGGCATTAATTAAAAAAAAGTACAAAATTTTTATTGTAGAACAATATTTACAACTATATTAAGCTTATATTAGATTTGGGAATAATCTTAATTTTGATTAAATTTAAATTAAATAATTATCATTCATTATCAGAGCATTGATTTTAACTAAAATATCTATTTTAGTTGATTAATAGTTTTGATATTCATGAACTGAGTTGAGGATAATTTAGATGAAAGTTTATAAATTAAGTACAATAATTACTAATTAATTATTAATTAGTAACTATTAATAACTATTTGACGCATAAGTAACTATTTTAGCAATTAACTATTTAGTGATTTATGGTAAAATCTCTTCGAAGAAAATAGTGTAATATGTTAAAATTATTTCTAATATTTTTGAAAAAAGCTTTTTACAAAAGAATTTATAAAAAATTTCACTGCTGTGCAAAATTTGTTTTTGTTGTATTGCTGTGCAAACATTTAACAATATTCGGTTGAAAAATGGGCCAAAGTTTCAGTAAACATAACACTAACTAACATTTTATAAAAATCAAAAATATTAAATATTAAATTAAATATTTGTGCCAAAATCAAAGAACTACATAATCGATAAGTATTAATAAAATTAATGTTATTCAACAATTAAAAATTGCATATTTAAACATTGATAAGCAATTGAACGCGTCTACTATTGCGTTGAGTGGCTCTAACATATGCTCTCAACCATATGAGCGCAGTGCACATGTCGTGCATGGCATCCAATAACACGACTATCGCATAATATTGCGCGTAATCGTCGTAATAAGAGGTAAACAAAATAGTTAAGCGTTTAATTAGTTAAGTGTTGGTAATGTGCGAAAGCAATTGGTCGAGCAATTCGAGCAACAGTTCGCTGTACACGACGGAGGAGAAGGTAAAGTGGGTTAAGTGGCACTTCCAGGGCAAGAGTGACCGTCAGATTCGCGACCTGCACGTCGGGCCGCACAAACCCGACCGCCGCACGATCGGCCGCACGGTCGCCAAGTTCAAGAAATACGGAACTGTGCTCAACATGAACACCGCCGGTCGGCAGCCGTCGGTGACGAGCGAGGAATACGCCACTTATGTTTTGGCCGAACTGGAAGTCACTCCCGATAAGTCTCACCGACAACTGAGTCAAGAGATCGGTATATCGAAGAACTCGATTAACAGGATTTACCACAAATACAAACACAACTCCGATGACGCAAACGACAAGTCATGTGACGATAACGAAGATGACAGTGATTTGATAGCAGACACTCAATCGACAATCTCTGCACGTTTTAGTGGCAAAACTGACTCCACTTGTAAATGATAAACAAAACATGTTTTGCATATGATATTAAAAATGATTTATATTTTAAACTTATTTAAAATTAAGATGAGTATCATTTGATTATGAATGTGATAAACAAACTGAAGGTCATTATTCAATATAACAATCTCAACAAATAATTCGGCATGACTTGAAACATACTTTGAAAGTTTGAGTTTGTGTTCGACTTGTATTCAATTGAAACTTTTTTCATTAAATAAAGTTACAATATTTAAGTGTAATAATAACTATAACAACAAGTATAATAAAAAATTAAATAATTTTTTTTCTTTTATCAGTTTTGCGATTTTTACAAAATGTTTCGATGTTTCGATAAATACTATATTTTAGATCAAATTCTTTTTTTCTCTTTTCATCAGTGATGGGGAAAATTTATTTGCTTTTAGAATATGATTTATTAGCATTAATTTAAATTATTTAAAACCTAAAGTTGGAGTTAACTATTAACTGCATTAACTAAGTTAACCAATGCCGAGAAAATAGTCTTAAATACTAATTGCAATAAATATTACTTGAGCTCATGATCATTATTGGGCAAAATAAATTGTTATTTCCTTAATGCAAATACACTGTAATTAAATGATGTTCAATGCTGTTAAAAATTTGTCGTCAATACACGAGAAAAGTTAAGCTTTATTCTACACTATATAAATTTAAAATATTTAATAGCAGCTCATAGTCTGCAACTCTCGTGAGAGTGAAGAGCGCTTGACTTGTATTTGGATTGAATATGAAATTAAGCACTTATATGTGGCGCAACTTAATTGTTGCACTTTATCTAAACATCACTTTATTAAGCGCAGCGTTTGCGGGAAACAATTTTCAGGTATTAAATTCGCGCGTATTGGACACCATTCTTGGCAACGGATACGACAACAGAATCAGACCGAATGGGAGCTATCACTCGCAGGCCAGCGGACAGAGCGGTCCGTGTTTGGACAGAGTCAACATTTACGTTCGTAACATTGAAAGACTGGACGACCAAAATATGGAAATGTCCGCACAGTTGACGTTTCGCCAGCAGTGGAATGACGACCGTCTAAAGTACGACGACTTGAGGGGTAGTGTTCGATATGTCAATCTATTAAACGTGACAAACATTTGGACACCGGATTTATTTTTTTCAAACGAAAAGCGAGCTTATCGTCACAATATATTGTCACCAAATATATTGATGAGAATCTATCCAAACGGTAACGTATTGTACTCGACGAGAATCTCGTTGGTATTAAGCTGTCCCATGGATTTCACTAATTATCCGTTTGATCGTCAAACTTGTAATATAAAAATGGCCAGTTATGGCCTTACAAGCGACGATTTGGCGTTGCTGTGGAAAGATAGCGATGCCGTTCAAATAACCAAAAATCTACATTTACCTCATTTCATTCTTGAAAATTATCAAACAAGTTATTGCACCTCAAAAACCAATACAGGAGAATACAGTTGTCTTGAGCTTCGCATACAATTTAAACGAGAGTTCAATTTTTATTTGATTGAAGTCTATATTCCGTGCACAATGATTGTAATTGTTTCGTGGGTAGTCTTCTGGTTGGACCCAATCGATGGCATTAAAACGCGATCATTGTTCTCATTAATAACATTACTGGCATTCGCTTCTATGATCAATCAAATCAACTTACAATTACCACCTGTTTCTTACACTAAAGCTATAGATGTGTGGACAGGAAGTTGTTTGACGTTTGTATTCTTGACGCTTCTTCAATCAGTGGTCATAATATTGGCAACTGGAAGACGCAAAACGGAAAGACAATCTTTACTCTCCTTTTTCAAACGAAGTCAAAAGTCTGATATTGAGGCCAATGATTCGGTGAACAAACAAACAGATAAATCGCAAGTAATGAGTCCTTTGATCGCGTCGAATGTCAGTGAAACGGATGAAAATAAAGCTCAAACTAATAACTCTTTGGTCTATTTAATTGATATGCTATCAAAAATATTTTTCCCAATAATCTTTGGTTTGTTTATTATAATTTATACTGCTGTTTATGCCCTTTAAGTTTAATATTACAGATTTATTATAATTAATAAACTATATTATTAATATTAATTATAATTATAAATGAAAGTTTCCATTCAGATAAATAAATATAATTTGTATATTTAGTTATTAACTAAAAAGATTAATAACAATGTTAATTCACACTAAATATGAATATGCAACTCAATATGTATAAAACAAAATATTTTATGATAATCCAGTTATCAAACTTATTTTTATGCCATTCATTATTTTTATGTATTTAAAACTTTCTCAATAAACTTTCAAAATCTGATCATAAATACTAGAAAAGTAAAAAATGTTCAATTAATTTCTAGTCTTAATTCAGCTTATTTTAATATAATCTAAAAATGTCGTTATATAACAGAATACTATATATCATAATTATTTTTTGCTAAATTTCAATTTTAAAATAATTTATGAAATATATTTAAATTGGTGTAACATTTATGATTTAATTGCTTAATAATTATTTTAAACTTATTTTTACAATTTAGAAAATGGCAGTTTATTTTAAGTTAATTACATAAAATTTACAATTTGAATACATATATCTTACAACTTTTGTTATATCTTAATATTAATGTTTTCTAAGTTATTAACAACTTGTAAATAATACGTTTGTTTAAATGCTTTGAATTATAAATATGGCATATGATAAAATAATGTGAATTGATTTAATTTAATTCTAATTTAAAATATATATGTTTATTTAAATAAACTATAGAAATTATTGAAATTATAAAAATGTAGGCATTAGGAGGTTTTATCAAGTTTTACAGATTATTCAATTTTCGCCTTTATTTTTAATCGGAGAAGATTCTAATGCGAGTGAAAGTTCGTAACTAAATGCAAATTAATGGTAAATTAAATAACAAATTATGAAAAACTTGTTTTATTAATGAAGTACTTACCACTGTTTATCAGTATAGGCTGCAATATCACTGGCCTGAAACCAAATGCGAAATATTCGGGCCACTCTTGGAATAGTTGGAGTAAAAACCCTATTAAGAGGCGACATATAACTCCTTCCGATTTGCTGTGTTTGTTGCTGTATAGCAGTTAGAGCTGCGATTACGTTCTTTTGCAAGAGTTGTATTTGCATCAATATCTCATATTGTTGCGAACACTTTTCGAAATTAATTAGTTTTGCACCGTTTGACTAAATAATGTTAATTCAAAATTAATCATTTAAAAACTATTATTTTAAATATTTAAATCAAGTTTACACATACCTCTATATGATTCGGATAACGAGTATTAATCATAGTAATATCGGTCAAAAATGTTCCCAAATATGGTATTGTGCCGAATGATTCGTCTTCCAAACTATAATTTTCACGTCATGTTAAATGAAACATATTTTGACACTAAACAAAGTCTAGAAATTACCTAACTTTAGACGTTCCTTCAATAATCAATTGCGTGTGTCGTAATAATGTTTGATTATTGACGTCATCAACAATAGTGGATAACCATTTGAATGTAGACATTGATGCTCGACTTATTTTTGACCAAACGGACTGTTTAAGTCGATAAATGGATTCATTTGTTAATCCGGCGATTATGGCCTAAATTATATTGCTAGTGTTAAAATCATTTTATTTTCATAATTAAAAATTATATATACCTTTAATGAGTTAAAATTTCTTATTTTTCGCAATTGCAACGCAACTTCAATCCAATGCGTTGTGACAATATAAGGACTATAGTTTTAAATTTATGTATTATTCATTATAATAAAAATCAATTACTGTAATCCCGCGCTTTGTGGCGCATTAATATATAAACTTATTTTATAAATTCCTCTTTCATAAGCCCATGCGCTTCCTATCCTCGAATATAAGTGCATGAGCTTATAAGGTCTTAGACCACAATAAAATAATAAAATATGGTCAATTCAGTTATAATCGCATGCGCCACTAAATTGCGGAAATACGGTATTAAAATTATAAATCAAAACCTGTGCGCCTTTAGTATTGTAATAATGACGTGACGTGAAAGTAAATTGAAATTTTTAATCATTTGCTGAATTTTTGATTTAGTCTTTGAGCCGCATAGTAGTGAATAAGGTTTTAAAGATAAAAAATTTTCCTATTGAAGATTTAAGCGTTAATGTTATTGTAAACTTAATTATAATATAAGGCATAGTCCATAATGATGGTTATCACCAAATAAAGCTATATAAAGCTCGCGCTAAGCAGCGCACGATAACATATTGTTGGCAACAAATCGAGAATGTTCTTAAGGTATTGATAATCATATTCTATTAGAATTTCAATTAAATGTATGGATTAGCTGTGGTTTTGAAGGGAAGTGAAGAGTTTCATAAAAGTTTTTTGCAATTTTACAATATTATAGGTTGAATATCTAAACATAAATTGGTAATTAGTTTTACAATTAAACTTTTCGCTGAAGAAGACATTCAATAACAGTCCAAATTTTGGACATTATGCAAAAATAATATTAAAGCAAAAAAAAATACCAAAAAATATCAATAGATTTTGAATTATTTGGAGAAATACTGCTACAAATGTTCAAAAAAAAAAATTAATGACTAGTCTTAAGAATAAATTGAGATCTGTTGTCTAACATGGAATGTTAGCTCCATATAAAACTAATAAATGATTTTTTAATATATTTAAACTAATTTTATTAAATATTAAACATAAAGTGTTTATTTTTAATTTTATTGGATTATTAAAGTTGATAACCATATTATGGACAATTCGTTATATTCGTTCATTAATACACTTACTAAGTCAATAGCTGTTAGTTGTTGAGCAATAAAACGGGGATCCAATTCGAGTACAGATGAACTTTTACTGATAGATTTCTGTTACAAAACAAATAATACTGTTTACCAATAAAGATAATAATTTTGATTAAAAGAAAATTGCCTATAATTGCCTATTATTAAAAAATTATAAAATAAAAATTGTCTGTACATAAAATGTAATGATAATTCTCTTCGAGGAGAAGCAAACCACTCTCTTCGTTGGCGTTTATGCATTTATTTAGGTTTATTAAATTAGTGGTATGTGAGTAAGCGCTCACATGCCAATCATGATTTCGCGCTTTTAATTTTGTAAAGTTTTGTAATAGACTCTTGTTAGCAATTTCTTTCGATTTCAATTTCCCTCAATTGATAGAGTGCTAATTGATAATTAGCAATTAGCAATTACTAATGCTAATTGCCCAAGTTGTTAACATTTATTACCAAATATTCTTTATTGTTCACTCTAACCGATCAATTTTTCACATTAAATTATGAAAAAGTGTTCACATTATTCGAGTTCACATTAAACGTATTTTTAATTTAATTAATACTGTAATTTTACTAATTATATTGATGTCGTCAAATAATAAATTTATATATGGCTGACTTAAAATTCTATAAAATAAGTAAATGTTTTTGATAAATAAAATTAGCCATTAATCATTAACCTTAATCTCAAATTAGGTTAAATAATCAATAGGCAATAAAACAAGACTATAATATAAACCTAATTCACAATTTAAATTTGCTTTAAATAGATATCGGTCTCTGAGACACAGCATTCCAAAATTATCACTACATTCACTTTTTTATAGCAACCGGTTATGAATAATATCCGCTTATAGTAAAAAAATTTCCTGAGCATATGTGTGCACTATTTAGGAGAATCTGAATTATTAATTTATTGATATATATTTAAAAGATTGTACGCATTTGTTGATAAAGAATAACAAATATTAACTCAGTTGTAATTTATTTAGCAATTAATTAATAAATTACAACTAAGTTTATTTATTCACCAGACATAGAAATAAAACATGGAATAAACATAAAAATGAATGCCCACCGAAATTAAAATTAAATATAATAAATTATGTTAACATTATTACAAGTTAACATTACATAATGTTAATATCAAATAAAAGACAAATAATTATTGAAGTAAATTTTAAGAGTAATACCTGATTTGTGGAAATGATTTCAGGCGAAGATTCCTTTTTAATATCAAGTATAGCTAAACATTTGCGATAAATAGCTTCATCAATGTTTGGTAAAGATAACAGTTTGTCAATTAATGACAACTCTTTCTCTGCCGATGATGTGTCGGACGAAGAACTGGACGAAAATGTTGAGGAACTCATCTCACTATAGCTATCGTTAGACGAAGAAGAAAGTTCTGAACTTTCTTTTTTGTGCGTATAATTCGTTTCGTTCGCAAACAAAATCGATGGCCGAAAATCTTCGGGATAATTGTCGAGCCAGTAATATAACACAAAATTGAATTGTTTTGAGCAACAATTTTGGTAGTACTTCGTGATCGTGACGAATAGCTCGCTCGGACGGCTGTACTGTCTGAATGTGCTGAACAGCATATGCATAGCGTGCGCCACATTATTGCGCTCGTCTTCCAGGAGAGTGTTATTGCAATTGATTATATCGCTGTTCTGCTGCTGATGTGGCGTAAGGAACAGAATGTACTTAATTGCGTGCTCTAAAGTGGCCGCCTTTAGGATTCGCATCTGACGGGTCTCCCACTGAAGGCTCTAAACAGACTCAGTCAGTCGTACGATACATACATCGCAGTCATGCCATACCTGTTGCTGGTCATACCACACCGTTTTCCGTTTGTGCAACTCGTCGTCGCGTCGTTTGCTCACATCGCTGTCCACCTCACTGTCCGTTGGCTCGCATTCGGCCACACATTTGGTCACGCAATTGCTATTCGTCTCACTATTGGCCGCCAAGCGGTCTCTCGACTGCCTAGTAATGCCATTATTCTCGCACTTATTAAACGAATACGTAATTTTCTTCACGTAAACCGAATAAATGGAGTCTTCATTCACTTCTTCGCCCCAAAACTTTCGCAAATTTTTATCATTAGAGGCAGTTTTGTCGCCCTCTTTAGGCGTCAAACTTTTAATTTTGGTTTCATCTTTGACTGTCTTTCGGTTCGGCGATTGTCGTCGTTTCGATCCCATCGTCGCCAACGATATGGACGACGCGGCCATCACTGCGTCGGCGATCGTCAGCGCAATCGTTAGACGCGACGCGTGTCAGTGCCTCGTAATGGCATGCCGTTTGTGTCGACAAATGCTGTTTGTGTCACAATCGCTGTTTGATTTTCAATATACCAAAGATATTATGCAAAACGAGGCGCCGTTGAGGTGCGAACCGATCGCCGCATAAATATAACAAATCAAATAACGATTAACTGATAGTTGAATGAACTCGACGTTATGTAAAACTCAATTATTGAGGTCTCGAGTCAAGCAATGAGTGCAACATTTTGAGGGCAGTTATGAATCAAATGAATATAAATTCATTAATAATAATAACACTGAAATGCTTACAATTTACAGCTTAACGCGTAACGCTTGTGAGCCGAGAGTATGAAATCACGATTTTGATGAACTACTAACGAGTTATTAATAAAATGGTAAAAATGAGCTTTTATTTGACCACAAAAACAGGATAAAAGTAGTTGAAAAGTATTGAAAAATGTCGGCAATGGTTTGCGAGTGCACTCAATTCAGGTGTTGTTGATATGCGTTACGAACGCATTGCGTCTCTCTTTAGTCATTTGTTTAGTCATTTGTTTGGGTCACGTGTTTCGCTCAATCACTCACCAAAACTCTATTTAAATCATTTCACATCGTTTTACATCAAATTCATACTTTCCGACACCGCTTTCTCTATTTTATTATACTTATAAAACAATAAATTAAATAGTAATTTAAATTGCTTACAATTATATT
>JAQIYA010001216.1:0-13989 GCA_034699355.1 Microtritia minima | reverse complement strand
TGCAGTTATATATGGCTTAATGTGTTAATGTCGACAATAAATAAACTTTTTATTTAATGCTAATAAAATGCTAATATATTATTAAGTGATCACAATTTTATGAACTAAATTATTATTTAATTTAAATGTTGCAAATAGTTATACTAATAATTTAGTATTTTTAAAATTTTGTCTACATATAAAAAAATTAAATTGTAAAATAAAACAAAAAAATTAATAACATAAAGTTAGTAAAGAATATTATATAATTTTTATTAAGACAAGTTAAGGCTAATCAGAATGCCTAATATATTGCGTTAAATAAGAAGATTTAAGTTAAATTTAATCCTTGAAATTTTTTCATAAAATTTATTAGTTATAAATTATTTCAAAAATTTTAAACCACCACTATTTAGATTTACACAAAGTTAAAAATTTTGAATTATTAATTACAAATTTAATTAATAAACCAAATTAATGAATGTTAAATAATGTTCATAATAAAAAATAATCTATTTGTATTTTATTTGTATTTTATATAAAGCATACTTAAAATGATTTTAATACCTGCTCCCAGTCGTTACGCGCTCACTCTTATATCTCTTTGAAATGTTAAATTCGCTGAACATTTTAAAGTGAACAACTTTCACACCGATTTAACAAACTTTATAAACGATAAGAAAGGTTTGATTGTCTTTTTCATAATAATTATTATCATTTAGGGTTTGAAGTTTGATTTGAACTAGACATCGAAAAAATTTGAAAAACGCCGTCCCGTCCCGTTAAAAAATGCTAAATGTTATGTCCCGTCCCGTCCCGTTTGAGTAAAATTTTAGGAAATCCCGTCCCGTCCGTCCCGTCCCGTAATTTTCATAAATTTCATATATAAACAAAAAAATACATGCTGACCACATTTTATTTAATACTACATCAACATTTAGCTGATTTGAAGTATTGACATAGTCTTATTAATCTATTCTAACCAGAATTTATGTCGCATTTTAATATATTAGCACATTTGAAAATTAATATGGAATTTTTATTATAAAAATTTCGGTCAAATTGTAGACATACATAGCTTTAACCACTCAGTTATATAACTGTTATACTTTGATCATTTTGTTTAATTAACTTTTTAATTATAACTTATTATTTAAATTTAAATTTAATAACTCATTTTAGTAACAATTAATATTATTATGTATTGTTTGTAAAAAACTATGAAAACGCAACACAAACTCATGATGAAACTCAAATGAAAACAAAGCATATCTTAGTGTTGTTTGATTGCGTTATTTTTAGATATATGTTTCAATTTTGAATTATTTCAATTTATGATTTTAACCTTATTCTAAAGTTATAAATATTTTATTTCATTTCATGTAAAAAATATTGGAAATTAAGTAATTTTAATTTATAACGGGATTATTGCAATAAAAAACAAAATCCCGTCCCGTCCCGTGTTTTCATTCTTACAATCCCGTCCCGCCCGTCCCGCCTAAAAATTGGTCAATCCCGTCGGGACCCATTTTCGATGTCTAATTTGAACCCTTACAGAAATCAAGTATTAGAAATCAGACGGAGTTATATCACGACATTTAAATGTTGATTGCATTATGAATTTGTAATAATAAAACGCGATTCGGCAATACTAACGTTAAGTTAAATCAATTCATTCATGACTTGCATGAGCCCATGACTTGCATCTCACATTTTATATTTGAATTTATCTAATTTTATTATACATTAATTTACAAATACCGTATTTGAATAAAGTATTTTACACTTTTTATTTTATATAAAATGTTAAATAAAATAATTATACATCAAAGCAAACGTTATCTCTATATTAATGCATAATTTTTCTCAATTGTTAAAATTAAAAATTATTAATAAATTCATTCAGTATATAAACATTTTGAGGCAAAAACTAAAGATCATATATATAGTAAAATATATAGTGTACTCCAATTTGATAGTACTTTTGTTGCCATCAAAAGAGTTGATTATTATCACCACTAGTTTACCACTACAGCCGCGGTCAGATTAGGGACGGGTAGCACTGCTGCTGAAGAAAAAGATTAAGCAGTGTTGAAAAAAAGTTAATGGAAAGGGAGCTTACATTACAGTTGCAGCTGAGAAATAAGTTTACAATCGATTGTAAAACTTATTTTGAAGAGTGAATAAAAAACCTGATGAATCAATTTCACGTCGAATAAATTGAAACGATCAGTACACATATTAGATTTTCGGGTCTGACTAGGATAGAGCTTATTGTGCGAAACAAACGATTGCTATTTCACGAGAAACTTTTTATAAAACTTTTCATTATAGAAATTTTTAAAAATTTATATCGTAAATGACAGAAACCTTCAAATATTAAATATTAAATAAATAAAATACTAATAATTAGTATATATTTCAATAATCTAAGGATTTGGTGTGATTTTAATAATAATCTTAATAATAATTTTAATCTAAATAATACAAAATAAAGATTTTATTTTGTATAATCGCGTTGCTTAGCGCGAGCTTTATATTTGCTGACAACCATTATTAAGGACTATGCCTTAAATGAAGATTTAATTTATTTTGTCATGCCTTCAAAATATATTCCACTAAACTTTTGAAAATAAAGAATATCCCTTTATTACTCGTACAGTAAGCTATACTATTTATGTACTCTTTAAAAACAATGAAACGCAACTATTTTTATTATATGTGTGTATGGTATGGTATGGCCCTCGAAGGGCAACTGTTTTACTGATCGAGTTAACCATTAATAAACATTTGATTTGATTTGTACGTTAAGAATATTTATATAACTTAAATAAATTGTGATTATAATTTGATTGACTTATTAATTGATTTGTTATAATAAAATTCTAAAAATTAGTGTTCTTAAAATAGGTTTATATATCGACTTTTACATGCTTTTATTTTTTAAAGTCAGAGTAAAGCCTGTTTGAATACAAAATAAACTGAGACACAGCTTCTCATGAATTTATCTAACGATAAATAATTTATATGAATAAGTCTACAATATTAACATTATTTAAAGTATGGTTAAGGATTAAAATTGTGAGATTTTATTGTATTAATATTTGCATGACTTTTTAATAAGATAAACATAAAAATATTAGATAAATATCTTAATTGTTATTTAATGCAATTTTAATCTAATTTTTAAAACTTTTTTAAGACTCTTTAAGCAAAATAAAAGATAATAACTTTTGTGTACAATCAGTGATTTGAGTTGAATTCATTAAAATAATTTTAACATTTAATTTTCTGTATCTAAGTTTTTGAAATTAGGTATAAATTTGAGAGATTGCTTCAGACAATAAGAGCTTATTTCCAAGTTGTCGATTGCAGTAGAAATATGTTGTCAGATAAGGGATGTGATGGAGTGATGTGACATATTTTGTCGTATTTAATATTGAATTATTTTTAATGTTCGGAAACAAGTGTTTTATTTCAAATCATCGAATTGGCTATAAATTGATTTAAATCAGTTATCAGCATTAATAATTATTTTTTATACTGTTGAACATTGATTAACTGATTTATTGTTTATTATGACACAAAAATATCTTTTGTTGACTTTCAACAGCATTTGAGTCGATGAAAACTTTGTAGATATAGAGATGGAATTTAATTTTTCTCTTCTGGAATGCAAATGGACTAAAATTTTCAAAATTTAAAATAAAACAAATATTGCTTCGACTGACGTGTGCGACGAATGATATCCCGTCATCAGTAAAGTTTGATAGTTTGATAGTTTAATTTTTGTATTAACTCAGAGATGTCCACAATCGTCATGAAAGTACAGAAATAATTTGTTGACGTAAGCGTGACTACTGTTTCATAACGTTTCCGGAGGTAAAGGTAAAGCTAGTTATTTCATGTTATCTCTGACATCTCTGTTTCATCAATATCTCTGATACCAAATTACTGATTTGCAAAGATGAGGCAACACATCCAATGTAGTCGTAAAAAGGAAATCAACTCAAGTGTATCATAAAATATGGATTTCACTAATTCTTGATTTGGTCTTATTTATGCGAAATAAGCAGAAATATAAATGCTTCTAATATTATGAATGTAATAATTTCGATCAAATATAAAACATGCGTGTAATACAATACATTTAATTTTAAAATTTTTAATAGATTTAATTAAAACTTAATTAAACTGTTTTTTAACCGAAAAGCAATCATAAATATATAGATTTCAAGATTTAAAGACAAATATCTAGAATTAATATCTATTAAAAATAACTTCTTTTATCGATCAAATAATCAAATATTTTATTAACTAAAATTTATTTATTTTCATTTAGAAATATTTGCAAAATAATTATATATACAGTCTCTTTACAATGATTTTAGAATTCTACAAAACTATTTGTTTATAAAACTAGTGTGCGTTATTAAAACTTTCCGCGTAGGAGTAAGACTTGTAAAATTATTTAGATTTGACCATTTATTAGTTGCATAAAACTTTTAGATTACAATATAATTAAAACTTTATGGTACGTGAAATGCAGGTATTTTATATTAAATTTTCTTATATGTTAATTTGACACTCGATACACAAGTGTTTTTATACTAAATTATGTTTAGTAACACTGGTTAACACATTTGGCAACTTTTACAGACTTTCGTTTCCAACTTAGAGGACATATTTGTAATAGAATCCACAAAATTGGTTAAAATTAAAATTGTAGAAAATAGTTTTTAAATTTCTAGTATTAAAGTTGAATCAAATAGAAAAACATATTTCAAATATAAAATAAATTGCGCGATAATTTGATTCACAATTGATTTGAAGCAAAAGTTTATAATTTAGTTTAATTAAGCAATAGTTTATAATTAATTATTGAAAGCGTTATTTCCAATTGTTTCAAACGTTATAATTAGCCAAAAATAACTACACACAAGAAATTAAATAATTATTTGATTTCCTCTATTAAAGAAAAGTTCTCGATTCTTTAAAAGTAACAGATTTCATTAAAAGTTGCATTCAATATACTTAAGGAATAAATAATTAATAAATTGATATCAATATAAGATTGCCTTAATGTCTGTATAGAATGTAATTAGAATTACAGATTATGAAGAATTGAATAATACTAGTCTAATGAATTGAAATTTTACAATATGTTAAAAAACACAACATATTTTTCTTTATTATAGTTCGGTTCAAAATTGTCACAATAATGAACATGTATATCAATATCTCATCTTAAACAAAATAATATCTTAATAAACAAAAATAAAACAAAACATTGTAACATCATATTAGTTACATTTTACCATATATTGTACTGCTTTTTTATATACAGTATAATATACACTTAATTATAATAACAAATTCGTACTGAATTACTTATGAGCTCTATCGACGTGAAACCTCATCGCTTGTCGTGATTGAAATCTGTGATCACATCCTAAAAATAATCATTTAATCAAAAACATAGCACGACATAAAAAGATTACAAAGCATACACACCTGGCCATACACACGAAAAGGGTTTTTCGCCTGTCTGTTCTCAAAGGATTAAATAAAAGTTACAAATACATTGTAATTAATTATACAGTATAAATCATAACTTACGTGTTTAAGCATATGGGCTTTTAAGTGATGAGACTGTCGGAAAGTCCACTATAAAAATTTTTATAAAAAAGTTTTACTCTCAAATACTATTTTGATTGTCGCGAATTTTTATAATTCAATAAAAAATAAATAAATAAATCGTAAGCTTATTTCTTCTCAATATAAATAATATAAAAAGCGTACCTCGCAGTGCGGCCACGAACCTGAAAAGATTCGGTTAGTGGTTAATAATATTTTAATCGTTAATTAAATTAAATTTAAATGTGGTAAAATTAGTTTCAAATAATTTATACATAGAATCTATAATATATATACTATTATAGTTTAATAAGTTGGATGACACCAATTTGGTTTCGGAGAAGTAATTTTTGTTTGCACTAACTATCTATAAGGTTCGTAATCAAAACTTACATTTATGCGGCCTTTCGTCTGTGTGTCGCTTACGATGCGCTCGCACTCCTTGAGGATACCAACTTTTATACTCACATCCCGGCCAATCGCACGCGTAGTGCTTTACTGAAAATAAAAATAAAATAATTATAATTAATGATACACTATTTATTTAACCAAAAATAATAGGCCAATAAAATTCATGCCTCCCTCGTGGGTTTCTCGATGTCGCGCCAGATTTCTAAAAATTAGATTTCTATAAATTATTCAACAATATATACAAATTTTATCTGCAAAACCTTTTAACCGGGAATCTCTTGTCACATCCCGGCCATTCGCAAACAAAAACTTTTTCTCCCGTGTGTCTCCACATGTGACTGTCAATTATTTTTACAATTATTTCAAATTATTTTAAACAATGTTTCTTAACTCAATTTATGATTTATGATTTATACCTTTTAAGTTCAGAGCGCGCCCGATAAACAGCATCACATCCTTAAGGTAAGTGAAACATATTAGAAAAAGACATAGAAAGACATTGAAAGCCGTACAAACCTGGCCACGAACACGGAAACCTCTGTTCACCCGAAGCGTCGGTGGTCTTGACTTTGTTGTAAATCTTAGGTCTGGCCACATATCGCCTCAATTTGGCGATTCGGTCGCGCAAATCCTTTGAATCCACTTTACTTTTACTATTAATTACAGTTCTGTTTATCAATCGACTGTCTTTAACAGTTAACTCATTTTCCGTTAACATAACTTTATCTTCTAAAACATTGTCGTTCGATGTAATCTAAAGTTAATCACATTTAAGTATTCAAAGTAAAAATGGATGCAAACACAAAAAGTCACAAACATTGATTTGACTCAATTCCTGACCAGAAGCTGTCACACTATTGTCATCCGTTTTGGTAGAGAGCTCTTCATTGTCGTCGTCGGCATCGCTTTCGTCACTCATCTCCTCATTAGAGACGGAATCACTTCTGCTCTCACTGTTAGCCGCGCGGCTCTCGTAGTACTCCTGCATAAGCAGATTGAAGCGCAGCCTAATGTTGGTCTCGACGTCGCACTTGCAGTGGTTCACCACCGATATCAACATTGTCCGAAATTTTTCAGTCACTCTTAACATTCGCGTCAGTCTTGCGTTCTCTTCGCTCAGCTTCTCGTTCTCCTCTCGCAACTCACTCGACGACAACTCCGACATCTTTGCCGCCAACAACTCAATCAATTTTTATTAAATTTAATGTAAAATTCTTTAATAAAAATGAATTTGAATTACTATTAAAACATTTTCAACTTTTTGTTTACAAATGAAAATTCTTTGAAGGGATCGTACATATAATACAATTCAAATTTTTGTTTGAATGAAAAAAAATACAAAATATTGAATATATAACAATACATTTATAGTCTAGAACTTAAATGTTAACTCAATTAAATATATTTATATTTATATATATATATATTATGATAATATTTTAAAAAACAAGAACAGTAGGAAATTGTCATTTATGGGACCGCTCGAAGTGAGACTTCATCGCCTGACGACTTTGAAAGCGATGTTCACAGCCTATTGAAAGAGTACAATAAATGCGAACACAATGCATGTTGGGTGACAAACCTGGCCAAACGCAGGAAAACGGCTTTTCGCCGGTATGCTTCAGCATATGGACCTTCAAGTTGGTCGAGTGCCGGAACGACCACTCGCATGACGGCCAATTGCATTTGTAAGGCCTGAGCATAACAGGTAATCAGTTATCATTGTTATCACAGTTTGCTATACATCGTACCGCTCGTCTGTGTGCCGCTTTCGATGAGTGCGTACTCCCTGAGGATACCAACTCTTATACTCACATCCCGGCCAATCGCAAGCGTAGTGTTTTACTACATTTTAATCATAATTTGGTTAAATATAATGTTTGTCCGAAATAGAGTTGCTTAGAGTCTAACTAATAAAATAATGAATCACCACATACTGCGGAATTGGGTGCGACTTAAAATAGTCCAGAAAATGAAAAATTCATTTCTTATATGATATATCTGATATAATGCATTGATATAAATTTGATTATATCAGTTAATTTATTAACAAAATTATAAAAATTAATATTTAAATTAAAATTTTTAACTAAAAATAAAACTTTTTAAGATTTAAATTTTATTGTCTTATATAATTTTTGGTAAATTCAATACAAATCAGTTAAATTTTAATTCTTTAAATCATCCAAAAGTAAAGCTAGTATAAGCAACTTCTCAAATCTAAACTAAATTTAAATATAATTATAAACAAAATAATAATTTGTAAAATCAAAATTCATCAAAATTTACTGTAAATCAATTATATTTATCAAAACATATTCGACAAATTTAGAAAATTAGAGTTTTAAGAGTCATACAAAATTTTAAATATACTATATTCTAAATTAATAAATTCCTAATGATTCTAAAAGCTCTTTGATCGCAAAAAGTTGTGAAGTTAAAGCTTGTTTTTGTTTTATTCTGAATGCTCTCAAACAGAATCTAAGATCAAAATGTCGAACTCAACAATTTTCAATTAACATAGCAATAATAATTCATATAATCATTAGACGGCGAGTTTTATTCCAAACACAAAACATTTACTTTTAAAACTTACACTAAATTTAGTAAAATTTGTTCCAGATTTAGGCAACTGATTTGGGCAATAAAAAAATTGTTGCTTAAATCGAAATTTGCTTAAATCCGAAAATTTTAGCATTACTTATATTAGATTTCGGCAAATAAATGTGTTGCGAAAATCAAAATATTGTTTAAATCCGCATCACCTAAATCTGGAATAAACTGAAATAAAATATTGTGTTAAATTTAAAAGAATATTGTTATCAATTTGGTTTTGGACTGATCTAAAACTAGGAATCCATATATTTTATTATAAATCAAGTACTGTTTAAGATAACTCAAAGCGTCAGAGTTAAGCTATTAATTTAAAAATTTAATAAAGTAATAGCTTTAAAGTAACATAAAATTCATACCTCCTTCATGAGTCTCTCTATGTCGCGCTAGATTTCTGTTAAAATATTATTTAAATTATTGCATATAGAATTTAGAATTAAAATATAATGTAGAATTAAAATTTTCATTACCTTTTAATTGGAAATCTCTTATCGCAACCTGCAATAAATAATCAATAATGAGTTCAATTTACAATATTTAATATGATGTTAGAAATAACAACTAATGTTATCTAAATTAAATTTCATCGTAATTTCAATAATAATTAGAGTTGTGAAGGCTTTAAACATTAATATAATCAAAATGAAATATATAGGAATTTAAAAATTCTAATATTAATTATATTATTACAGAATAATCTTAATGACAATAACTCATTGTATTGAATTAAATAATATCTAATATTAGTTCAACTTAAGATTTCTGATAAGCAAAGTGGAGTTAATCTAATATTTGAAAATTTGGATCTTATATCGTTGGATATTAAATTGGAGTTAAAACTTTCCTAATAAAAGCTCACAAATTAAAACTCTGGACAAATAAAAATTGTAATTATTAAGATTCATAATTAGAAGAATGACAGCAATACTTAAATACGTAAATATAGGAAACTGTCAGACCTGGCCATTCACACGCGTATATTTTTTCTCCCGTCTGAAAGTAAAACATAAATATGAATAAAACGAAAAAATTTAAATTAAATGCGACATTACGTGACGCCACATATGGGTCTTGAGGTCGACGCGAGCGCGATATACGGCTTCACAACCTGTTGTGATTAGAAATGAGTGTGAGTTTGTGGAGAGAGCGGTCAAAGCGGGTCAAACAGTCAAACCTGGCCACGAGCACGTGAAGCGACGGTCGCTGCTCACGACCGACGCCTTCTTCCTCGCGTACGCCTTCGGTCGCGCCACATATCTCTTCATTTTGGCGATTCGTTCCCGCAATTCAATGGAATCGACTTTACTCTTATTGCTGATCACTGTTCGGCTCAACAGTCGGTTTTCTTTAGCGATCGAGTCATCCCTTTCGGCACTCTTATCGCTCTCCTCTACTGGACTGTCATCCGAACTAATCTGAAATACACATCACTATAAGCTCACAATAAACACCAAACAATGCAATGAACGCAAACATTGTGGTCGGAAGGCGTGGCGCGCGTCGGCGACGTGTGGCGCGTGTGGTCGTCCGTTGTGTCGCACTGTTTCGAGTCGTAGTACTCCTGCATAAGCAGATTGAAGCGCAGCCTAATGTTGGTCTCGACGTCGCACTTGCAGTGGTTCACCACCGATATCAACATTGTCCGAAATTTTTCGGTCACTCTTAACATTCGCGTCAGTCTTGCGTTCTCTTCGTTCAGCTTCTCGTTCTCGTCTCTCAACTCACTCGACGACAACTCCGACATCATTGCCGCCAACTCTCGATTGCGTGTGCAAACTGTTGGCCAACTCTTCAGTAGTTCTCGTTTATTGCCATTCAATGCGAATCTCAATCAATTTGTAAACACACACACATTCACTCATACAGTAAGTACGCCTTCCCTACAGAATTGAATGCAAACTGAAAATTCTTGTTTTTGATAAAAGCGTTCTTTGCTTATCGATTATTTCAATATGAAAACAACAAATTTACGAAAACAGAATTCAATCATTTAAATAATGCAAAATTTTGAAAATAAATGCTTAAGATTTATAAAAATTGTAAAATTTATTTTAAAACTTTATTCAATTAAAATAATATCTACACATGCATTGAATTAATTAACAGATACGGATGTTATGGCATTCGCCTATTTGTTATTTGATAAATATTTAACTTTTTAACTAAATATGAGTTTCAATCACATAAAATCAAGTCATTTAAACCCTATTTACAAATTCCATAATAATTATGCCATTATTGCCTATTTTGCTATTTCTTGCCTTTTTCCTATTTAAGTCTTTTATTTAAAAAAATTGCAGTTTAGTAAACATAAAAATAGTTTTGGTGAACAATATAAGATTTTCTTTAATTTTAAACAAAAAATTTCAACACTTATATCATACAAATATCAGAATATGATAATAAGCTCCACCAATGAGTTGTGGAGTTAAAAGAAGTTTTAATCTTTTAAAGTTTTAAGTTTTAACATATAAGTCTGTTTTAAATGACAAACAATGGAATTTTATTGAAGACAACTTAAAGAAATATTTATTACCTCATTTTAACCTAAATTTGCTAAATTAATAATAAAAATTACTTAAAAATAAGTGCCTTTTTATATACGTATACCATAACATATGTTTCCTATTAATTATTTAATAAATATTAACGATTTTCAGATAAATGTTATTTTCTTTATTAAAAATATTATTTTCTAATAATTTGTTTCATTACTGAACAAAAGTCTAGAATTCTTAGTTATTGATTAAAAAATATTGATTTTTAAGATTCTTTATAAATATGTTAAATGATTGCTATGTTTCTTTTTTTCAATTTCATATTTTTAGATGTAATTTAGTGGTAATATTTTCAGTGAATATGTAATGTTTTCACTTATTAACACTTATTACAATAATTCAAATAATTTACAATTTACCAAATTTCAATTATAGTTTATTTAGTTTCACAAATTTCCTGATAATTTTTCTTTAATACCACTGGTTTACATTTATATAAATATTATATGATTTACAGTTCTAAAATGCAAAATAATGGCATTTATTAAGATTTTGTAGTGGTTTGACAAACAACTGGACAAACAGTTTATGTTAATGTTTCATATTCTGAATCCTAACATTATAGCAAATGAGATTTCGAGAACCAATGGTTGAAGTTTTTTGCATAATACAGTATACAAAGTACAAAATACGGTATATATTTATTTTATATATTTATATAAAATATATACTAATAGTATAATAAGATTTATATCTACTTATATTTATATTTAGTATATAGGAATATACATTTAGGGAACATTTCTGATTGTAAAAAATATATAATTAACGTATCTGTAGGGCGTTTTTGCTTAACTCAAAAAAAGTAATTTCGACGGTCATATCGTCTCACAACGAATATTTTGAGAATATTATAGTTCGGTATTCAATTTCGGTTTTAAAAATAATATGCAAAAATTTTATGCAAAATTGAGTTTTTATTTAATTTTTTAAAATAAAATCTATCGAGAGAATAATAATTTACCGAACTTAGCCAATCGTGAATCGTCAGGAGTGCCGAAAGAAAGAATAAAATAGTCAGAAATCAGGTCAAGGGATATGCCGTTCAAAGAAAATATAATAATGTATTGCAATGTTTGCAGAGATATCTTTATTTTTAATTGAATTAATTTCTATTTTCTGTTCATTTACTTTTTATTCTTTATAGATTGCATCAAATTATGTAATTGTAATTTTAAATAAATAATAAAATCAATTATATTATAAATAATTGTTTTTAAATATTATTGATCACCATTACGTTCCATTTTAATAATATAGATCTAAACATGAAGTCAAAAGTTCTAAATCTTAAATTTTCTGATTTCATTTGAAATTTGAAATTAAGTTTCGCTAACAATTTTATATTAAATATTTTATAAAAAATTACAAATAAAATAAAAATTGTTGTCATATTCGATAACTTATCACATGTAACCAGAATTATTTAAAATTCGGTTACAAACCGAATTCGATGATCCCTTAACAGTAACACCATTACAGTACACATTGTCCACCAAACCTCCATCAAACTTGATTGTCGTTCAATTGTAAAGAAGTTGTTTCTTTCGATGCCATTCCTTAGCATCAAATACAACTTTACGAGCGAATCGTTCAATTTAGTCGTTTACATGTTGACCTCGTTTTATCTGTTCGAGTCTGCAATTCTTTGAATGACTGCCATATTCGACACTTGTAAAAGTTGTCAATTAACAAATGTTGCACTTTTGCGAATAATCAATACAATGCATATAAACTATTTTATTTACTATTACTTCGTTAGTATTGATAATTTTCATAAAGCACAACACAATTTACTTACATATGCTAAATGAATATTAAATTTGTAAACATTTCATGTCAAGTCAATTCGTAAAATGTTGTAAATATTCTTTGTATACAATCACGATATAATCCAATAATTATTTCCAACGTTATAATGCGTTAATTACAGCATTACAGTGTTAGTGTAATTTTAGATAATGATAACTTACTTTATATTGTTTTATTTCATTTAATTGATTTGACTTGTAATAAAGTATAAACGACTATAAGATGTATTTTGTTGTAATAATTAACTACAAGAAGCAACTGTTAAAAATTGTTTTGTCATAGTTTTAAAAAGAATGTCACTATAAAAATACATATATGTATCATTAATGAATAATTGATAATAAATTATATTTTAAGACTGGAAAATGAATCATAAATAAGTATGAGTGTTGAAAAAGTTTATTAACGTTAAAGTTTAACAATTTAATTATAATTTAAAAAGTCTTATCAAAACTCAAGTTTTCTCAATTTTGTGAGACGTTATTTTCAAAAATTTCTAGTCGTAATTAGCATAACATGTTTGAAGAGTTAGTTTAACGTCAGTAAAACTGTTTTGAACAAAATTGAAGTTATTTGTAGTGAAAAGATGAAATATTTCAATGCTTAACTTTTTAGAAGGAAAATGTTAAACATTTTTCAAAACAATACATTAATTTATAATCAATAAAATTTTCATCACTAATGCTATCGATATAAATCTAATTTCATTTTAAGGCAAATTAAAAGCCAAAAAGATTTTTAAAATTAACTTTACCCTAAAAAAGTTAAAGTCGTTTTCAAACTTTTCTGTTCCTAAGACTTTCTGTAACAAATTACTGTATTTATTTAGAATTAACATCAAAAAGCTTTACATCAAAATCAAATTATTCCGCTGTTCAAGAATAGGAAAAGATTTTAACTTCTTTATAGCTATTACAGTATTTCAAAATATCGAAATTATTTCGCAGATTTTGTTTAGATTGGAAAAAACATAATGTCA
>JAQIYA010001215.1:0-13989 GCA_034699355.1 Microtritia minima | reverse complement strand
TCGCAAACAGAAGTACCTCAAAGTGAAACCTCTTCCACCACAACCATCACCACTACGGCCTCGTCTGCCGCTTCTGCTCCTTCTGTCTCTTCAGGCATATCTGCTGCCGAGTCGACCATATTATTGGGCGAAGACTTGCAAAAGATGGTGAAGCAGATAATGGAAATGGGATACGAAAGAGACGAAGTGGAGCGCGCTTTGAAAGCTAGTTTTAATAATCCCGATCGAGCGGTCGAATATTTACTGACGGGTTTGCCCGCTGTGGCCACAGAACCGCAGGCACAGGAAACTGAGGCATCGGTGGCGGCGACCACGACGAGTGAGGTGACGCCGAGCGGCGAACCGGACGCCAACCCTTTAGAGTTCTTGCGAACTCAGCCGCAGTTTCAACAGATGCGTCACGTCATCCAACAGAACCCCCAATTGCTCAATGCTGTGATGCAGCAGATCGGGCAATCAAATCCCCAACTTCTGCAACTTATTACCCAAAATCAAGAGGCCTTCGTAAGGATGTTAAACGAACCAAATCAGAGCACAGGCGCCCCCACAGGCGTAGGCGTGGGCGGAGGCGGTGGAAGTGGTGGTGGAGCCAACTTAGAGAGTTTAATTGGGTCCGCACAAGTGACACAACAGGACAAAGAAGCCATTGAACGCGTATGTGAACACAATTATCACAATTGAACACTAATTGATTGATTGCTTTTCAGCTCAAAGCTTTAGGATTTCCTGAATACTTAGTAGTTCAGGCCTACTTCGCGTGTGATAAGAATGAAAACTTAGCGGCAAACTTTCTTTTATCTCAAGGATTCGATGATTAACATAAATATGATGAAATTTTAATAATAGAGAGGCATATAGTCTTCTTTTTGTTAAATGCTTTTTTTAAACCTATTACTAAAATAGAAAAAAATGTTGCCTTTATTACAAATAATTTCTTTAATCTATTCAATTACTTTATAATTTTCAATTTTAAATATTTTTCGATTTATAAATATTAAATATTCATTTCTGGTCTCTTTGTTTATAACTTATAACTTAACCGTCGATACGCTTCGCCAACTCTTCATTAAACAAAAAATTTGTGTACATCCCTTTGGGTTATCATTTCAAATAAAATTGATTGGCAAAAGCTATTTTCATATTTTTCTTAAAGGCTTTCTACATATTCGGGTGAATTATTTAATGTCATTATTTATATTTTTAGCTGAAACAATAAAATAGTATATAACTTAATGCAAAATTACTATTGTTCACTATTTTCTTGTTGGCTTCATTTAGATATAACAAATGATTGGTACCACAAAAATAGTACCCTAGATTTACGAATATAGCCCGCGGGCTATATAAGAAAAAGTGAAATTTTTGAAAACTTATGTTGTACTGGCTATACATGAAACTTTTCAAAATGTCTAATTTAATTAAATTTATTGTATTTTCTAAATAATTAAGTATTTTCGATATTAAATAATTTATCATACATTAAACATGTATTAAACATTTCTTCAATAATATCAAAATCCATAACAAATCCAATCATTAAAACCAAAATCCCACTGTTTATGGAATGACAAAATCCAAAATTGTTCGCAACACTAATAATTTTAACTTTTTAAAAGCAATAATTAGTCCCAATTAATAGTCTAATACAATATGTATCTTAAATTCCTATACAGGTAAATGTTATATTACAATACAATAACTATAAAATGCGCGTTATTTAATAGTAAGCATTTACCACATTAATAAAGAATATCAAATTATTGCGTTTGAATAACCAATTTAATAGTTATATAACATTTACTTGTATAGAAATTCAATATACATAATACATAATGTAATATACTGTCACAATTTACAATTTGGCCATCAAATGAATGTAAACAAAAGATTAACGTATAGGATAAGGATTAAAATCTTTTGTTTATGTCTGAAGTGACAGTCAAATTGTAAATTGTGACAGTACACATGTGTATACATGTTGCATAATGTAATGTTTTTAAAAAGTGTTACTGTTTTGGAGCTCAATTAAAGCCTGTCATCGCTTGTTATCTGTCGACCTCACAGTCAAGAAACTCGGATACCGTTTGAATGGTCTCCAAACTCGATGATAAAAAATTGCTTAGATTTGGTTAAACACTCAATCATTTAGTTTGTGATTTGCAAATGAATGTTCAGAAAATATTAACTGAAGTTCTTTTAAATCTTTAAAACATTCAAAAATAACATTATATTAAATTATAAATTATTCTTACTTTTTTTTAATTAACAACGATTAAAGTCACATTCAGTGATCATAAGAGACGTTTCGCTCGGTAATGTTCACTCGAGCTTCATCGGTCATTAAATGTATGCAAACTTTGTTTGCAAACTTTGCAAACTTTTGCAAACTTTCATTAGACTAAGTCTGCAACAACTTTAGGCATTTGGGAGAGAGATAATGGTTTTGCGATCATATTTTGTTTATATTAAATTAAAAATTGAATGCAGTTTATTATTTCTTTACTCATATAATAGCTTCACCCCAAATATTAAATTATTATTTAATTACTATTTAAATAACTAATATTGTAATCTAAAATTTAATAATTATAGCTTAATTATAATAATGAAAGTTTGCATCTGTGCAACCCTTAATAAAAATTTCCGATATAATCAACATACAGTTATAATCAACAATTTACAAAAAACAATTAAGATGATTATACTGGTATTCGACTGTATTTTTACTTTATGCTGAACAACACAAACTCAATTTTAGACCCATTTATTTAATTATTTTTAATGTTATGCCAAATATATATATATATATACATATACATATATATGTATAATTAAATGTATTGAGTGTAAACTATTTACAATTAAAGCTATAATGCATTTTAAAGTTTGAAAAGTGAATGTTAAGTTAGTTTTCATAGTGTTGAGTTGCATTAATTACTTTATTAATTATTTTAATAAATATTAATGTATTTTATGTGTTATTTATTTTGTAAATTAGTTCGCATTTAGGCAACAACTTTTTATTACCTTTATTACAATTATTGAGTTGCCTAAATAGGGGAATTACTGTATTATATATATATAGATAATTAAAATTATAAATATTATTTATAATTTTAGTTAGTTTTAAATTATTTATGAATAATTTATGAATGATATATGAATTTAAAAATATTTTGATTGTTTAATACGAATCTTTTCTTAATTCTTACTTTCATTTGTTTTCAATATCTTAAATATATAAATATCTTATATTACGCATAACTATCTTCTCTTCGTTTCTTCTCTCATTCATGTTTTTTTTATTATTAAAAACTTAATGGTCTGTAAAATGATTGTTATTACAAAGTTATAATTTATTTCAAGGCTCACTTTTTTATATACATAATGTTAACAATTAATTTAACTAAATATAGTTAACTTGTATGCACCGGAAATTTCAGTCTTCAAATAGTTTTAATTTTATTTTAAAATTGTTTTAACTTAATTCATTGCTAAGCAATTTATTAATTATTCCATTGATGAGCCCACTACTAATTTATCTGTCATTTATAGTGATCTAATTTGTAACAATTAATCAATTAAATGCTTCAGAGATAATTTATATTTTGAATAAATAAATTTAAATTTTTATTATGAAAAAATAAATTTTATTTGTTTAAAGAGCCTCAATTTGATACACTAATTATTATAAAAGACTGAGTTTCATGTGCAACATTTATTATCAGATATGAAATAGTCTTCAATTTTATTAACTAATATTAATAATAAGATTTAGTAATAGATATATTAATAACGTGATTGAGTTACAAATAAAAAAATATGAATTTAGGTTAAAATGGAGAACATGAATAAAAAGTAAAAATTGTGCTTATAATTACTTGCAATTATAATTTATTAATTAAACATTACATACATTGTATATACATTGTGTGGCCCCAGGATATTACGGTACAACTCACAGATATAAATCACATTAATGGCACAATAAGTTCGACTGATTTGTAACGACGTGTTACATCACAAAATGTTGAAATTAAATAAAGGAATAACATTATCATGCTTTGAGACAAAAAATCCTGAGACAAAAAATAATTAAAAAATACTGTTAACAAAACAATGCAAAATAAAATGAGCAACAATTTAAAAGAAGTTCTTATATTCTTTAAGTACAATAATTAATGGTATTGAGCTACCGATGCTATCATGTCTATCATGTAAAGTCAAAATTATGCGCATAAAGCAATTTAAAATGTTTAGTTCAAAGAAAAAGTCATATGTGAACATCGAGATCAATCGAGTGAAGGCACTTTGGAACAACTGGAACAGGTATACAAATATTCTCAAACTGGATGCCATAAATAAGGGCCGACAAAATTTTGACATTAAAATTCTTAAATATAATTTCATTAAGTTATTTAACTAAAAAAAGGTTTCTCTTTAAACGCTTCATCATATTTTCAATTACTTTCCATTAATTTCATGCTAACATAACTTATTTTGGCAAAACATCGCAAAACAGTTTTTCTTTCAACATCCAATAAATGGGATAATTGTTTAGATAACTAGACTAGCTATTGGATTAATATTAGTGTAAATATAATTGAAAATATTATAGGATAAACTAATATGTCAATTAAACCTATTAATCAAAATAAAACGCTGCAATCGCTGCCCTTCAAAGCGATGATTATGACATTTGCTAATAAACGATTTTGGCGAGCATTACAATTTAAGGACAACGTCAAACCATCACACTATTATACGCCATAATTTTGCGCTAAACGTTCTTTTAATATAATAGGAAAGTTATCCGAAAAGCGGCGCCAATTATCTTCTCCCACTTGATTTTTAAAACCATGTAAAATCTATTTTGAATACAATTTTAATAACTTGTAAATAATGTTAATTAATTGATACTAACCTCATGAAACATTTGTTTAAGATCTGGTTTCGGATTATTCCATGACGCGACTGCATCGCAAAAGAAGAGAAATTCTTGTACAACTCCTGCAGGATTTACACTAATCATTCCACATATTCCTCTAAATGCTGAGTCTTTTTCCTCATTATCACGAATGTTACGCAAAGACGAGCACCTATTAATAAATATTCGAAAATTTAACATTTGATGCAATTTTTATATAAACACTAGGCTTGTAAAATATAGTTTAACGTTTTAAGTATTTGAATTCAGCTGTATAAGTATATGCTAAAACTTTGAATTTTATACATCTTTTTAATATCTATTAATACCAACAAAAAATAAAATAATTTTCAAATTTTTAAATTAAAGGATGAAAAATATAGACAACAAATAATAATATTAAAATAGTTTAAGTATTAAAAACAAGTTTAGAAAAATTTTAACGAAACTTATATTATATAATATATAACAAAAATATAAATGATAATTGATTAATAATTATTCACTTGAATAATTATTTTACTTTAGAATATATTAAATATTTAAATATTTTGAATATTATAGAGTTTACGATATTAGTTCACACACTAAATATCTAGTTTGCCATCTATATTATAAAAAAAAATAAAATCATTTAAATTTGTAAAAATCGCAATTAAAATAATAAAATAACATAAATATAAATCCATTTTAAAACTAAGTAAAATATGAAAATAATAAAATAAGTAATAAAACAAATTACAGACCAGGGATGTATAAATTGCTGTAACATAGGGGCGACTTCTTCAGGACATACGAACCCCAAACGTCCAATAGTAATAGCTATTTTTTTATTGTCAACATGTATAAAATGTCGCAGAAACCAATAAATGGAGAATAAATTTAAAAAATAAACAATCAGAAATCAAATGAACGTTAAAGAATATAAAATGAAATAAAAAACATAGTTTTATCATAACAAACCCTATAGAAAATATTAAATATTATTTTTGTAATAACCAAAAGCATTTGATACCTGTGTTCTCGAGCAAAGTCTTGGGCGTTCCCGGTTGGTTGATAATGGTTATTAATTGTGACAACACCATCATTATGTACGGCTTCATCTCAGGTCCCAATTTGACGGCGATCTCGCCGATAGCCCACGTCGAGTTATTACATACAGATATATACTCAGGTTTTAAATTTTGTCCGAGTATTGGTAAAAATTCAGCTTAAAAATAAGAAATTTATAATCAATAAAAAAAAGAAATTTGAATACATAATAGTTTAATTTATAAATATATAAACATCATCAGGCAGTATGAATACTAAAGTCAACATTATTTTTTCAAATTCAAAATTTCATCACATCAATGTTAGTAAAAACATAAGCATTAAAATGAAATAAATACATATTAATTTGTACCACAAATCTATTGAATTAATCGTCATAAATAGTAACGATCAAATTTTAGAATTAAATTAAATTAAACAAATAAAAAGAGTAAAATAAATTGAAAGCTTACCTATGCATGGCTTAACGTGTTGGAAACACGCTTTTGTTAAATCCCCCAAAAGGGCGAAAGAGCTCTGTCGAACTTCTGGCATAGGATCCTAAAAAAGTTCATTTCAAGCGAGATTATATAATGCCATATATATTTTTGTCAAATGTTATTTTATAGTCTAATATTTAATTTATTTATAAAATTAGCTCTATATTTCATTGACTAAAGAGAATATAAATTATTTATAGTAATTAAACGGAAAAAGAATAACTTAATTACGGAATTTCTAAATCTATTTTTAAATTAACAATTTTTTTGGAAACACTTAATGAGAATAATTTCAATAATTTCATAATTTTCATACCTGCATACACTGATATAATAATTGCATTATATTGCTGGACATAACTAATGATTCCATATGTCCGTCGAGACCTTCAGCTAATCCACTCAACAGATCGAGAGCCACTATCATAAAATCTTTATTCGGTGGATCGAACTGTTCTGGATGTTTGGCATTTGCCTGAAATCAGACACATGATAAAAATCTAAAAAAATAACAGCTATTTATATAACTACCAAATTTAGATTCAGAGTTTGTTCTACAAGTGACAAACACCTCCGAAAAACAGGTTCACAGTATGGTAAAAATCCCGATTGTAAAGCTGTTGCAACACTAGACAAACACTAAAAGAATTTCTACATTAAAAAAATAACATTCAATATTTCATTTATTTACATGCAAAATACATGTAAATAATTAAAATAAACGTTAAATATTTTTACATTAATAAAATAAAGTACACTATACTTCTAAAAGTGGAAAAAGATCCTTATCATCGTCTTTGAGTACATTCCATTTTTGAATTAATGGAGGCATTAAAAGACTAATATATTCTGGTTTATTGAGATGATGACCAACAGAATCAGCTAATGTCCCGATCGCGTCGTATAGAATTAAAAGGTTTTTATGCTAAAATAATAATTTAATACATATTTATGTAATTAAAAACTTGAAATATATAATTATGTTAAATATAAAATTTAAACAATATAAACAGTATTTAAAAATAAGATTATTATCGAATATAAAATTTAAACTTTTAAAAATTTCTTTATTTATACTATATTAAAACCTTTTGCGCAAAAGTTTTAAATTCTCTCATAATTTTAGCTAAAATAACCAAAAAAATTTCTAGTAAAAAATATTATACTTAAAAAACTCTCATTAGTAACGATTAAAAATTACAACTATTATTGCAAAATTATTTAAAATTAAATATTGAAAAGTAAACACTGTTTACTTTTGAAATGTTTAATAAAAATATTTAATCACCTGATATTTACTAAATGCAAAGACTAGCGTTTGCAGGATAAATTCTAAATAAGGTACGAGTTCAGTACACGCTTCTTCTTCGAGAGTAGCAAAAGCACTACACGCTGCCTCCTGAACACGTTTATTCGCGTCCAACACTCTTTTCAAAAGCTATCAATAACAAAATACATATTAGACCATATTAATCAATTTGAAATATTAAGCGCAAACCTCAGTCATTAAAGGCTTAAGAAAGCGCTCGTGTTGTTGCTGAACAACCCAATGAGAATATCGACTTAACGTCCAGCAAGTAATCGATCGAACCAATGCCTTCTTCTCCGAAAGGCACGTTATCAAGTATGGTATAAGCTCTGGCAAATGTGGTATCATTCCATTCATGCATCCTATTAAGCAATTATAAATTAAAATTTTTCAATTTCAAGCCCTTAGAAATGCGCAAATCAAACCTTCAGCTATAGCTCCCAACGCGAGAACAGCCGATTCCTTCTCAACCCAGTCCTGATGAAATAGAGTTCCTTTAAGAATTGGTAGGACCACAGGCAAGAGCTCGTCGTGGAAGACGTTCGCCAAAACATCGAGTGCCGCAGCAGAACATTTGCGTAAATTCCAATCTGACAGAGAATTGTCGTCATTATCGTCATCCAAGTCGTCGTCACCATTCTCTTCGTCATTATCTTCCATATGTCGCTGAGAATGTGTACGCGAGCGATGAAATCTGGGTTTAATATCTTCTTCTTTGTCGGGAATCATTTCATCCTCTTCTATGTCTCCCTTCAGCAAAATAATGTCGATTTCCGAATATTTCATTCTTCGCATCAGTATAGGAATCAGTATTGATAAATGTCCAGAAAGTACTTCTTTGCAAATCGGCTGTTCAGCTAATGATAGCCAGAACTCGCACGCCTCTAGAGCTACGTTCTCGTCTTGATCTTGAGTTCTCATTAGCATATACTAATAAATCAAATGTACAACAAATTCTTTCATTATTATATAATAGATTAATTAATGAAATGGGTATTTCTTGAATCTATTCTACTTTCCATGTCTGAACCTTAGACTTATATTTAAATCAAAGGTGCGATTCAAAGGAAAGCATTATTTATCAGTATTACATTACACTAAATCAAATAATTATTAAATATAAATATAATAATTAAATATAAACTATAGGGATTCATCACTATCAAGTTTTTACATTATTTTTCATTATTTTTTAATTTTTATGTTTCAAAACCTCAACATATGTACAACGATTTTTTCTTGAAAAACTTATGGAGTATATGTCTTAGCCATACCCCTGTTAAGTATTTTATTTTATTTTATTTCACTATAGCTCACTGAAAATGTATAATTATCATATCTCAAATAAAATAGTGTTCTCATTAAAATTTAGTGTTATATAATATAAACGTAAGTATAAAAATATTGGTAATAGTATGAATGAATACCTCAATAATATTATGAATCTGAGGAATAAGTCGATCCATTCGTACTTCTAATAACATGACTAGTGCTCGGCACACATTCCTTCGCACTTCTGCGTCCTCATCAGATGCCAAATGGAATAAATTCTATATTTAATGCAATATAAATACGACACATATATGAAAAGATGCAATTATTAAACGAATAACGCTGTAAGCACTCGCCTGAATGAAGGAGTCGATATGCAGCATAAGAGCCTGAGTTCGATTCATAATAAATTGATTCACACAAGCGATAGCATGTGATCTAATTTTTGAACTGCTGTGCTTAAAAAACTGAAGAAACTTTGGTATAAGAAAGTTTAACGGTCTGTTGAGCGCATCGCTGTCTAGAACTTCAGATGAGTCCTCGCATATCTTTTGCAGCGCTCCAAATGCTCCCTCGCATGCACTGTAGTCATTCGAGTCCAGCATTGAGCACAATCGCGGCAATAAATCCGTCCAATTCACGAGTTCGCCCTTCGAGGCGATTGTTGTTATAAGGATGCCTACAGTGGCGCGGATTAATGGCGAGGGATCGCCAACGCTTTCAAGACATTCGCTTTTTATGAATTCGGTTACTTCTGGTGGGAACTGATGTAAGTGAGCCCTTACGTTGTTCTTCAGGATCAGACCACTCAGTGATCGCGTGGGTTCGTCTGTTTTACAAATGTTTACATTTATTATAATTCAATAGCATTTGCATAGAAATTCAAATGAGACAAACATATTATAAGGCATATATTAAGTATAATAAAATAACATGAAATTGTTTAAAGTGGAAGGAGTTGGTTAAGGTGGCGACACTTAAAATGAGCCAAATTAATCAAATAATCACAAGAGTTTGATGTGTGGTTCGCCTCATTAGACCCTTCTTCGAGCTATCGCTCGAGTCTATCTCTTGAGAAACCTCTTAATTGCTTGCTTTAGTAATCACTGCTAACGCTAACAATGAAGATTAACTCAATAAAGCATAACTTATTGTTTCATTCATAACCACTGTTACCATTCGAGTGTCTCTTTTGTCTCATTTATAATTCATTAAATATTGATTTATCAAATAAATTATTATAAATGCAATTATTCTAATAATATAAGCAAATCAATCAAAGCGTGCATACCTTCGGTTTTTAATTTGGTCAAAACAAAGATTAAATAATTATTAAAATCTGGATATTTGTTGAGTTCTTCTAATTTCTGCAAATGAAAAATGAAAGCGAGTTAATAACGAAAGGTTTGGTCGAGTAATGGCTCACTTGTTGAACGGCTCTCTGCGTCTCAGTGACGGGCGATTGAGATTCGCGGAGAAGCGTCAGAATTTGTTCCAATCCTTCCTGACTTGGCTGCCACGCCATTAGCATCTTCGAGACACCACTGCCGACACTGATGTGCTGATCGACCGCACACGCGCTCAACGATATCACACTCGGATCGCGCACTAAAGGACGGCACGCGCGCCGCTGTCCGACGAGCTGTTGGTCGCAGAGGTACTCATAATGGCAGTCAAATCGTCATTAAACGTCTAAATAGCGTGCAATGAGTTGAACATGATTTTCATACCTCATACCAATAATGGAGTCTCACTAATGGTTTCAGTAATGCCTCAATAAATAAGTTTTCACTTTTCTTTATGCGTTTGAAGCGAACGTATTTGTCGTATCGAAGCCGGCCTTTCAGCCCAACACAGCGCACGCCTCACGCGAGTCCAGCCCGACTCGAGGCCGAGTCGAGTACGAGTCGATCTCACATTAAGTCAGCACATACTTAAGGCGCTCTAAAACCTAGATATCGATTGATTTTATACGCAGGCATTCACTCTTTTCCAATACAATATTAGCAATACTATAGTGTATGCATATATTTGTGAAACTCGGACTCACTCTTACTTAACATTAAAAGTTTGCTAAACAATATCGTTGGCTACGGATTGAAATATTTGGTTCAAAATGATTGAATTGATTGTTCAATAATAATGAATTTGCTAACAAATATAATATAATATACAATAGTCATACGATTATATCGTAATCAACTTACGTTTGGCTGTCATTTACAGTCATTTATTAATTTATTAAAATATATTAAATAAACTTTGATATCAAAAATCGTACGAAATGCTAAAAAATTATGTTTGTTTTTAGAAAATTTTCTTATGGTTTATGTAATTGAATTCTAGTCGTCACAACTTATAATTTGTGCCATTATTCAAATAATAAAATTAAGCCATGAATTAAATTTTTAAAATACCCTAAGTTTTGGTATATAAGACGATCTTATCTTTTATTTTTATTTATCGCTTAAGAAAATACAAATCAATAATTTTAATATTTTTATCAAATCAATCGAATTCCTCGTCGCATTCATTTTTAAAATTTTCCAAATTCGGTTAAATTCGGTGAAATTCTATTACTAACCGAAATCACTGATACCTAAATATGAATGATTACTTAAATATTAGACAAATTTTAATCAGCGCTGATTATTGGAGTAAATGTTATGATAAATATAAATTTTCGTCCGTAAATTTTAACTGTTAGCACAGCTCAGGCTCCAGACCTACCATTTAAAGCCTATATTGCTTATCGTAACTCATTAGTTTCATTAAATCAATTTAACACTATCGCAATCATTGTTTACGCATCAAATTATTATATTATTTGCAATTTTTCAAATTATTTGCTTATACGCTATAATATATAATTATACATTTACAATGCTCTCATATAATGCATAATAAATAAAGCATTTCCAGACAAATCGACACAATTATAATACTTTAATAACTAAAGTAAGATTTTTGATATTAATTGTTATGTTATTGTTTTATTAACTTACTTATGAGTTAATATAAACAGAATCTATACAATTACAGATTTATCGAATACCTCTAATAAATAACTTGAATAACTAATAAATATTGAATTCAATTTACAATATTTAATTGTTAGCTATAATTTTCTATCATATATCATATGATGTCAATTTGATGACACAACGAGAGAATCTTCATGTTTATTCTCCAATATTCATAATTTCTATATTCGAAAAGCACAATAGAGTGAGAAGAAAGTGAAAGTTCTTTATTAATGCATATATTTTAAAATAGTTTGGATTTGAATACAATCAAATAAAACTTTTCAAGAAAGCGTTCTACAGTGCGTCGCATGCATGGCATCATACAGTTTAGCATAAGTAGAGTATAGATCGTTTACGGGCAAATAAAAAAATAAAAACGAAGGTCATATTCGGTCTGACCGCAAATTTTCAATGTTAATTCAATAATCGGAGGTCAATTCTGGTTAATTAAAAAATATTTTTAAAAAATATATTCAATTTTCACAAATAAATTTCTGCGTTACGTTTTAAACACAAGTATTTATTAAAAATATGAAATAAATACAAATTATTTAACCATAACATCAATAATTTTAAAAATTGACTAATTTTTAAAATATTTAAGATTTTTATGCTATTAATATTGTTTAATCAAATATTTTCTAATAGAAAATTTAGATAAGCATTAATTTTGCGGTCAAAATCGGTAATTTATTACATCTAACCGGTAAGGAATTTTACAAAACGGCGGTCAAATTCGGTCATATACGGTCACTGACCGCAAACGGTCTACACTAAGCATAAGTAACAAAAACTTTATTTAATCAAATGTTCAAATTTTTCGCTATTGTTCGTAATGCAATGTCACATCAATTAATAAATGATTTATTGACATTTTATAATTCAATAATACTTATATCTGAACTAAATTTGTTTACTTAAACTTGTCTTTACTGTAAGCTATCATGAATCCAATGATACATTAATATTACAATTAGTGTTTTTTAATACCAAAAATATAAAGTTTTAATTTCATGATAACCTAAAATAAACTATATTAACGTTTTTGTCCCAATTCTCAACAGAATGTCTAATCATTGGACTCCAATGTCTGATACAGTAAAATTCAGTTTCTAAGAGAAGCGTATCAGAACCTAAGAGAACTCGTCTCACAACTTACTCTGCGTACCAATACCTTAGAGAAGTATTTACAAACCTAAGAGAGTTACTATATTGAGCCTTTCATTTTCAAATACCTAAGAGAAGTGTTTATAAACCTAAGAGAAATAACTTTTTCAGTAATTATAATAAACTTTATTGATTGAAATACAATTTTATAATTTAATTAATGATTATGTCTTTATTTAGACATTTAGATAAATATGTTTCCATATGTTTAAAATAATTTTGACAATTTTGTTCTGTAATTTTTTCAGAAGTTGTATTTACTACTGTAAATTGTAAAGTTGATCTTCATTTAATTAAAGCTGAATTATAGAATTAATTATTAATTTACGTTTTTCATCACTAATTACATTTCGTTTATTTACATTTAATGTATTGTTTAAGTTGTCCATTGTTTATACGCAATAATGATATATTTAACTAAACAACACGTGTAAAATTGGAGGGAAATCTCTTAGGTTTATAAATACTTCTCTTAGGTATTTGAAAATAAAAGGGTCAAAGTATTAACTCTCTTAGGTTTGTAAATACTTCTCTAAGGTATTGATACACAGAGTAAGTTTTGAGACGAGTTCTCTTAGGTTCTGATACGCTTCTCTTAGAAACTGAATTTTACTGTAATTCTTTATTTTAAAATATTTATATTAAATTATCGACTAATAATTGAAATGCATTCATTCATTTAAACACAAATTGCCAATATTTGTAAAATAAAAGTAGGTTATCGTTAATTATGGTTAATTATTAAAATCTCAATTT
>JAQIYA010001214.1:0-13990 GCA_034699355.1 Microtritia minima | reverse complement strand
CACGTTCAGGCCGTACGCGATGCCGTTCACGCCCTGCAAATAGATGATAGCTATGGCCAACCAAAACGAGCCGACGAGCGGTGTCTCCCAGAAGTAGAACGAAGTCCACGCCATGATCGCCACCTGAACGGTGAGTACCATCATCTGAATGAATAGATGCGATAGTATCACTTCGGCGGGCGTCACGCCGGCCACTAGACTGCGCTCGAGCACACCTCCCTTGTGCTCTTTGATCAGCACGAACGAGGTCAACACGAATGGCGCGAAAAACACCAGCGCTATGATCTGTAAATTGGTTAAGAATTAATTAGTGAATTAATTAATTTTGTTTACCATTCCGGGAGCCATAAAATTCTGTATGTTAGGCTTCTCCGAGCCGTATACCACTTCGGCGATCTGCACGGGTCGCGAAACGGCCACCGGATTGAGGCCGCGCGTCGTCAGATATGTTTTGGTGAACTTCTCGTACGCCTCGATGACTGAGTTGAGAAGAGTCAGACCGATCATCGGGTTCGCCATATCCGGCACGAGCCGAACGTTACTGCAGTTAATCGATTCGGGACTGGCGTCGGGTCCGTATTTGATGCGCATTTTGGCGCAACGCGTAAAGTTGGTGTGCAGGAAGAGGGCGGCCTGCGATTTGCCGGCGATGACGGTGTCGATCGCGTCCTCGAACGAGTCGTACTTGTCCTGAATAATTAGCTCGCTGTCAATCGAGTCCAAATAATTGCCGGTAAACTGTGGTGGGGTTTCGAGATTAGTGACCGCCAGATGAATATTGCGCGGGTCTTTGCCGACCGACGCGTAAAAGAAGGAGAGCTGAAGCGATGGTAAAAAGTACATTATAAACAGGGCCTTATTTCCTCTGATCTGAATCCAGTTACGCATTATTAGCGCCAAAATTCGCGCAAAGCTCATCATTTTTTTCGCAGTAACGCCGACGTCACTGGCTTTTGACTTTTTATATTTATTTCGATAAGTCTTGTCAGCACTATTGACCGATAGCTGTTTATCCAAATCGTTATCTTTATTATCGGTCACCATTGTCTTAGACATGACTGCTTCCGAGCGATTGTTTGTCTCGACCTCACGGCGAACACCGGTGTCGCTGTGCTGACAGAGTATGAGAAACACATCCTCCAAATTGTGAGCGCTGTATTGACAGATAAGCGTTTCGGGATTGTCCTCGGCCAGCAGCCGACCGCCGCGCATCAGACCGACAGTGTCGGCGTTTCGCGCCTCCTCTATGTAATGCGTGGTAATAATGACGGTTACGCCGTCCTCGCTGGTCAGCCGCTGCAAGTAAATCCAAATTTCGTGCCTCAACATCGGGTCGACGCCGACCGTCGGCTCGTCAAGTATGAGAAGCGGCGGCGAGTGTATGAGCGCCGCCGACAGCGAAACCCTTCTCTGCTGACCACCGCTGCACTCAGAGATCAGTTTGCTTTTGGGAGGCAGGTGTAGGAGAGACACCAGGAATTCGATTCGGGTTTCGATTTCGGTCTCTGTCATTCCGTATATTCGGCCGAAATATTTGAGCGTGTCTTCGATGCTGATGGCGTCGAATAGAGCCAACTCTTGGGTCATATAACCGACTCCGCGACCTGTTTGTTATGGGAGTATAAAGGGTTATATGAATACATCGGTATTATCGGATAGAAAAGTTTCATTACCGGGAACTGTGGACTCTGGCGAGTAAGGCTGGCAGCCGAACACCGACACCTGACCAACTTTGGGCCGAATTCGGCCGAGAATGCACTTGAGTAGAGTGGTTTTGCCGCAGCCGCTCGAGCCGAGCAGCGCGTAAATGCTGGCCTCGGGCACACCGATTGTGCATCTGTCCAACACGTTTGACGTGTTTGCGGTACCAATTAATCTGTGCTGCAATGGCTTGGGATAGGAATAGGTTAATCCAAACACTTGAACAGCGAATGACCGACAATCGGGCACTTCTTTACTGGTGGGCTGAACACCATTTATCGAGCTTTTGTTGTCTAATGAGTTGTCGATCGGGTTTTGGTTGACGTCAATTTTGGCCAATTCTTCGGCCACTGATTTGTGGTTTAATTGAGTGTCGCTTGCGATCGGTTTTGAAGCGTAATTGCCGGTCGGCTCGTAATGGACTGAATCACATTTGGCGTACGACAGCAGAACGGCGTGCTTTCTGGTGTCGGTGGGTATCACGTCCGGCAGTTTCGGGTTCACCGCTCCGAAGTTTAGATGCATTTGATTCAAACTAAAGTATTTAAACATAATTATGTGTTAAAATCTTTAAAAAAAAATTAAATTCAATAAATTTTAAATAAGAATGAGTTTTTTGACAAAAGATATTTGCGTCAAACAATAGTTAGACAATAAATGTATAAACTGTAAGACAAGGACAGAGCTTTACATTCGCCAAAAAAGAGTACTCTATTGACACTCTTTATGATAACGAAAACGAGGAAATTAATTGCCAGCAATTGTTTACCTGTTAATTTTTTTACTATTACAAAACAATACTTTCTAACGAAATAACAAATCTTTTGCTGACAAAATTTTCCGCATTAAAGCGTTTAAAATTTGACGCCTCATTTGTGAAATTATACCGTATTTTTATTAAAACAAAAAAAATTACATTTTCTCCTTATATATCAATTTTCGTATTGTTTCTCAAACTTTATAACAAAAAAAATATTTTTCGATTAAGCGCTAAATAAATAAATAAGTGTTAATAATAATGAGAATAATAAATGGTTAGCAAAAATTACGTATATGTGTCATTAACACTTTGCCATTGTGTTACATAAATATAAATTAGATAAAAGAAAATATGTTCTTCGCATCTCTGCGAAGATTATTATATTACCAGCAAATATTCATCGCAAACCAGTTATCCTTGACGTCATGAGATGATGCTCTCTGTGCCACAATTGCGATATTTAAATAGCTGTTCGCTTGTGAAGCGTGTCTCAATTATGTATTTTCTGGTATTCGCAAATTATCAACTTTTGAAACTCTCTCTCTCTCTCTTTTGACTTTTGCTATTAGTTTATGCAAAATGTTTGTCACTTTTAATTTATATAATTGCTCACTTTTTTCAATCAAGTATTTGTTACTAATTAAAAATACTCGATCAAACATTATAAATTATTTCAACATAATAATATTTACTAAAAATGGTAAAACTATTACAACATAATTTGTAAGCTGTTTATAACTCAGTGTAGATTTGCGCAACATTGTTGAAAAAGTTGACATTTTAAAGATAGTATTTTATATTTTTTTAAAATTAAAGTTGAATAAAATTTCACTCATACACCCCGCACATATAAAATTGTTAAAACATTCACTCTTTTTCTTCGATAACCCTCTGGCTATCGTCGTAAAATTAAGGTATTTAATATAAATTTGTAAACCTAAAAAGAAGTAAATATTTAGTTATTTGTTGATTAAATAAATGATTTGTAAATTACAATATTATTTTTTTTTAAATAAAATTATTAATTAGAACTGTTTGTCTTTAGTTTAGTATGATTTGAAGATAATTTAATTATCACATTCCAAATCAAAAAATAAACAGCTTTATGTAATTATTAGTTATGAGCATAAGTTCTAAATTAAAAAACTTGAGCTTCAATGATTTTAGTTCATCTAAATTATCTCAAATTAGAGCCTTAACATTCCAAACGACTATCCAAAAGATTTGAGTTTTATATTTTAGAATATATTAAATTTAAAGTTTTAATTTTGAGTATTAATGCAATATAAGTTTTGGATTTTTATCTAAAAACCCAATCTTTGTTTTTTGTCATTTTTAATATGTTTGTGTTTTAACTTGTATTCAAATTATCATAAAGTTTTAGTCTATTTGATACTTTTATAATCATAGTCTATAATCTGAGTCTCAGTCTCAGACTTTAAGATTCTATAGTTTCAAAGTCTTGAAAATTAAAAATTATAAATTTAATATTTATTTTATAAAATAAACAAATATTTTTGCAACTAAAGATATTATTTCAATATTAAATATTAAAATTTTAGAAAAATTAAAAGAAAACATAATCATAGTTAGCGCCGAAATAAGCAGTCAAGATGTAGAAAATGTTAACAATTCATTTATTTATAAATTTGGACATTGTATTATGAACGCGGCGAACAATTTGAATATTTGATTAGATAAAGGTTTTTGTTATGTATAAATATGTTATACTGTATGCTTCTATGCATTGAAAACGCATTTCAAAACACACAGTATATAGTCCTTATATTGCTAATATGTAATCTTTATTACAATATAAGAATTTTAGAGACTTTGGGACTAAGACTGAGACTAAGACTATGGGATTTTTTAGAGACTGAGACTGAGTCTAAGACTTTACATATGAGACTAAGACTCGGACTGAGTTTTTATAAAATACAGTCTCAGTCTCAGACTGCCCATCTCTAATCATAAAACACTATCATTGATATTTTATATCTATAAATAACTTATTTATAAACTCAATTAGTGATACTGAGTTAAAGTGATTTTTTTAACCTTTTAAATGATTGCCGATCGATATGATTAGAAAGTATGCTAACCTTGATTTCTAACCTGTTGACTAGAAATTGTTTATCTCATATTTCAATGCCATAATTTTGGTAAAGGGGCTAACATTTTCTATGATTTTATTAAAACAATTTAATAATATTGATATGTGCAGAGTTGGTCTCGTACACCAAACCCGTGCCCCGCTATCGCTGACCATATAATCAATAATGATTTACAAAATTTTAAAATATAATTCATGATTGAATTTATTTATATATTTTTAAAGACTTTTAAAATTATATTAAGCATTATTAATGAAAATATTTTTAAACAACAATCTCAGAAAGGTTTTTACAAATTTTAAAAATAAAATGAAACTAATATTAGAGATTAACTATTATTATAGTTTGAATAAAATAATGAATAAATTTATAAATTTACAAAAAGAGATTTTAATGATTTTAAGTTTTGATGATAACAATAAACACATTAAACAACACATTTTTAAAAAAAAGTTTACTCTCTATTTGTTACTTTTCAAAATCTTAAACTTTAATTTCGAAATCCTTGTGCTCTTAGTATAGCCCAAATCACCGCAACCGCTGTCGACAATATTCATAATCTGCTGATTCGATATGACGCTAACGAAATACTCGGGATCGCAACGGGCGTACGAGACCAGCGTTGCGTGTTTGCAGCAGTCGATCGGCACCACTGAACGCACATTTTGGTTAATCGCGCCGAAATTGAAATGCATGTTCAGCTGATTTAATGATAATTTTCGGCTTAAAATCAAAAATCATATCCAAATAAGCATGTTTTATAAAATAAACATTAACATAGTAATAATTTTTATAGAAAAAAAACATTTTCACAAACAATTAAAATAAAATTATTAGATTTACATCAAAAATATATGAATTGAAAAAACTTTATTCGTACAAACCTAGTGAGGAAAAAATCGAGATTGATAAGGAAGCTCACGACATACATCTTGAATACAAACTCTGTGCTTAACTTTTTAGTAACTGATTCTGCGATTTGAAAATTTGAAAACAAAGGTCTGATATATCTTAAATTCAAACACTGCATATGTTTTCTGTTTTTATGTAATTTTTTCCTGCATTCAAAAAGTTATAACAAATGATAGCACTTAAAAAAATACAGTTTTGTTTGATGAGAATCACAATATAATTGCCTTGTATTACTTTTTCATTAACAATTATTACGCACGAATACTGATGTAAAAGTTTGTTATTTGATTAAAATTAGACTTTTACGATATCACTATTTCGCGTTTTTGTATTGATATATAACTGAAATTATTTTTTAAACTTTTCTAGTAATTTGATAACTTTTAATTCAAAAACAAGATAAAATTAAATGTTGTGACTTAATAAATAAAGTTAAAAATGTGTGTATGTTTTCAAACTATTTTAAATAAATTATTGAAATTATGAAATTTGTAAGCATTATAAATATTAGTATAATTTTTTTTGTAATTATTAATAACTTTAATTTAAAATTAAATGAAAAATTAAATAAAACACAATACTTAACTATAAATTAGTAAAAATCTAAATCTTTAATTAGTTTAATATTTAACATAATTTTACATTAAAATTAGCAACAAATTAATTTAAATTAAATTTCTTAGTAAATGTTATTTTATTTTAAAATGTGAAATTAATGTTATCATTTATATAACATATATTAACTTAAGTTCTATTAAAATTTTATAAATTTAACAAATTTCTTAACATACAATACATACTCACTTAATAATGCAAATGAAAACACAATAATTTAAACAACAATAACATTAATGTTGACTTTTATGTTGAAATTAATAAATTACTTAATGAATTACCGATTCATATAATTTTGTGACACACTATATTTATAATAAAATTAAAACTAAAGATACTTATATGTTAGATTGATGTATAAGTACTTTAGATTTTTCTAAAAAATTTATATTAGATAATATCTAATCTATTATAATATTTTTTTAGCATAATTGTTAATTCATTTTGTTGCAAATTTATTTAAAAAAGTAAATAAACATTTTCGAAAATCTCCATTTATTGATCAGCATATGAAGAACTGATTCAAGTCCGGCACATCCGCCGCTCTCGCGGCCGCCAATAGTCGGTCGATGTTTTTCTCGTAAAACTCGTCCTAAGCGTTCGCGTCGATGTGCTTGAGATGCGGCAAACATTTGCCACTCTTAACCCCGTCCGGCACTGATTTATATTTAGTAACAGAGCCGCCAAAAATGACCGGCAATTCGGCTAAATTGTAATAATTGTTCGCATCGCTGGCGACAATAATTTTGGACGATATTTGTGAGGGAAGTACAGATTTCATTAGATTGAAACCGGCCTGCGATACGGAGTTCAGGCCAGTGGTCAGGAGCGTCACGGGATAGAAGATCACGAGCTGAAGGGAAAAGTTGGCGCAAGACGTGACCTGCGAGTAGTCGACATTCGCGAGACTGGCGTTAACCATGTGTAGCCACTAGTGGTGTCGCACTGCGACCGACTCGTTGTCGGATACGAGTTCGTAGACTCGATCCAGTATATGATGGCTGAACGCGTTGTACAGCTCTCGCAGTCTGTCGGTCGCGAAATAGTTGGCTATTATGAACGCCAGACTGAGCTGACCGTCGCAGCGCACCACGTTTGGCGTGAACTGTTGCATCGCGTAAAATTCGGCGGGAAAGTAGGTGTCGCTGCGCTCCATTACTGACAACGACTTTCGATACTGCAGTGCGTTTCGGAGGTATTCAAACGTTTCCTGTTCTCTGTGGTTGTTTCGGACGAGATATCGCTGAACAAACTGGTCGTTTGTCAATACTCGCTCGATGTCGCACTTGTAGTATAAATCTGGCCTCGATTTGTAATCACTCAACACTTTAGACCTTATTAATGATATTGAATTTGAGTTAGAATTGTGTCCATAAATTAATGTGATTAATGTGTTCAGTAATAAAATTTTGCAAAACATTTCCGATTGATTTTCAGATTATATGCATAAACTGTGCTATAACTTAAAATTAATCATTAGTTTTAGATTTTGAAAATAATAGTAATGCAAATATGTTTTATTAGCAAATTAATTATTATTAATTTAATATCATATATAATTTAATCAAATTAATATAAACGTATTTATTCTTCAAATCATATTAAAAAACTTAATAATAAACTTAATACGTTTGTAAATACATGTTATAAATATTAAAATAATATGTGTATTTTAATAACTGTCTGTCGGAATAATTGTTTTCAGTTATTCAATTAAACTTTTGTATTTGAAATCGAGTTTCAGAATCTCTCGTTATTATATCCTAAAGTATTCACTTTATTAACAAAGTCAGATGAGGGGGTGTTAACACTTGGATTATATAAGGGAGAAAATTCTACCTATAAATATTGATACAATTACTTAATGGAACGCGTACTGCCATCTATTAGCAGCAGTGTTAGCTATTATTTTATAAGTAAATCACTTAATGGAGCCCTTATCGCCATCTATTGGGAAAAATCAGAAATTACCGATAGATGGCGATATGGGTTCCATTAGGTATTTCACATATAAAATAATAGCTAACTCTGCTGCTAATAGATGGCAGAACGCGTTCCATTAAGTAATTGTAATATTAAATTAATTTTAATTCAATATTTTAAGTTATGTTAACTATTTTGTGGTTTGTATTTTACTTTACAATATCGTTAATTAATAAAATTTGATTGCAATCTCATTGAATTTGAAACAGAAATTGTGAGCGAATGTCAACCAAATTGGAAAACAAATTCGAAAAAATCGAAAAATGATGGCATAACTGATCGCTCAAATTCTATTCGAACTCATTTCGAAACGAATCGATTTGATTATCGACATCATGCGTGCGATTCGATGGTAGTCGCGCGCGCATTGCATGCCATACAAACCCAAAAGCCGTGTTTGCAATTGTTATCCGCCGCGCTCGACCTGTTCGTCGAGTTCGGCCATTTGGTCGCAATTCAACATACCGTTCAACACCGACTCACCGACAGTTGTCATGGAATGCATTTCTATCGACACTTAATTAACAACAAATAAAATTTATTACAAAAGTAACAAAACTGATGGCAGACAACAATGGGCTGAACGAGAGTGTGCTCACAGACGAGAGGCCTTCGAGTTCGTGCACTGAAATGTGATAACAATGCAATTAATGGGTTGCAAGTGATGGACAGTGACTCACGAGTTCTGCACGGCTTGTAGAACGTGCTGACGGTCTGCAGACCAGTGCGCGTGTGGCGCGCGATCGTCCCGAAGTTGACCAGATTGTTGAACTCGGACTGCAGGCGTTGCGCCGCTTCGCCGTAGAAGTTCACCGCAATCTGCACGCACTGGCCGTCGAGCACGTGTTGAGTGCGCTGCAGGTCGGCGACCACCAGCCAGTCGGTGGTGTTGAGGGCGGCGCGAATGCTGGTCATGAAGTTGGCCACTGTGAACGAGCCGGTCTTCTTGACGGCCACATTGCTGTGGATGTGCACATCGGGCCGAATGTTGGCGCAGGCCATCGGCACTCGACTGCCTTTCTTGGCGAACAACACCACAGACCGGCCCATTACGGAGAAGTTGCCGGTCAGCGGCAGATGCGGGTCACTCAACACCAGTCTCTGCGCGCCCACAGTCAGTGATCCGAGTCGGCCACTCAGGTCGCCGACGGCGCAGCGCAGTGGTTGTGAGGCATTGCAGTGCACGCGCCGGTCGTCGGAGAGGAAAGGGTTCCAGAGGTAACCGGCGGCCAGACAGCGGACACTGTCGACCGCATTGAAGGCGTCGGCGCCCACTTGGTTGACAAAGATGGACCACTCGTGACCATTGGTCACGTTCCGGTTGTTGAGTCCCGGATGGCGCAGCTCGAGCTCGATCGTGGTGTCACTCGTCGAGCCGTCGGCGAACTCGAACTGCTTGAGGCGAACGTAACCTGAAACTAGATGTCGCGGGTCGTCGAACGACGCGAAGCCCACCACTTCTCGGCCGCTCTTCTTCGGCCGTTCAGCCCGAATGGTGCCGCAAAGCCAACCAAAATTCTTGTCGCGCTTTCGGATAACCACAGAGCGGCCAACGATGCTGTTCGGGCCGAAGAGTGGCAAATTCGAGTCCAACCAATCGCTTCTTTCCGACTGCTTGTCGTCCAGTAGTCCGAATTTTCCGCTCAGATCTCCGACAGCGTACTGGTCCACAGAACCGATCTTCGGCGACGGCCCGACCGCGTCATCGATTTGCAACGGATTGAAATAGCCGTAAACGGAATCGGCCGCACACGGAAACTCCTTGTCAGTCGGCACCCACGCCTACGGTTAACAGTGAGGTCAACACTTGAACACTTGAACGCATTGTTGCAAACCTGATGCACGTGATAACCACTGGCGAGTCCGTCGAGACCGCGCAGATCGAGTTTAACTTCGGTGGTGTCGAACGGCGTCGACTGGAAGAACACGACCGAACCCGACACGTTAGATCCCACGTGCGAACCGCTCGTCCACGTCCTGACGGCAGCCGTTACGGCATGCGTCTCCCGAATGAGAGCGCAGGCCATACGATTGCCGCGCTGTTTGGGTGCCGAATCGTCTCCGATCACAATCGACCGACCGATCACTGAGAACTAATCGACAATCGAGTCAGTGATGACAGACATGGCAAACACGTGTCGCACTGACCGGACCGGACAGCGGTAACATCACGTCCGTGTAGAACAGTTTGTCGCCGACAGTCAGACGTCCAGATTTGGCCGTCAGGTCTCCCACTCGACAGCGTAACGCGTTTTCAGGCGAACACTGCGATCCGTACAGTCGTCCCGAACCGACGCCGAACGGGTTGAACTGCTGGCCAGCGCTCGCACAACGACTGCTCCAGTTGTAAAAGTCTCTGCAATATTCATAAGTCTCACTCATTTAGTCTCGCATTCGTGCGCATACCTGCCCGGCTCGTGCACGTGCACACTCCACGTGTGGCCGTGCGTGCGGTTGAGCGAGCCGTCCGAGTGGTCGAGTTCGACCAGAGCTGAAGTGTCGCTCCAGGAGTTGCTTCTGTCTTGTCGAAGGGTGACTCTGCCGACGACTGGGTAGACGAACGTTGCAATCGCGGTCACGACCGGTGCCGCGTATCCAATGCTGGCGCACAACCATCGCTCGCCGTCGGCCTTGTGAACGACCACTGAACGGCCGACAATGCTGTGCGGCCCGAAGAGTGGCAGATTGAGGTCGACATAACTGGCGTCGAAGCGTTGCAGGTCTTGGTCTTCGCTCAGCGCTCCGTATTTGCCGCTCAGGTCGCCCACTTCGTACTGGTCACACGTGCCCGCGCCCGCCGCAGGTCCGGACGCCGCGTCCACTCCGAACGGGTTAAAGCGCATGCCGACCGCTTCGGCCGAACAGAGGTGGTCAAGTTTGGAGCGCGCTGTCGGCACCGGAAAATGGTGCACGTGATACCACTTGGCGCGACCGCGCAGCTGCTCCAGACTGACCGTGACCACTGTCGGGTCGGTGCGGTAGCTCTGACTGAAGCGAACCGAACCCTTCACGCCGTGCATGTCGAACACGGCGCGTACTTCTTTGGCGGCCAACTCCACGATTGCGGCGCACGCGAACACCCGTTTCGCGTCGAAGAGCGTCAAATAGAGCGCACGCGAGCCCTCGCTGAGACCGAGGTTCGTGTCGATCACCATCTTCTTCGAGTAGCGGTTGTTGGCGGCGCCGACGGTCACTGCGCCGTGCTTTCGGCTCAGGTCACCCATTTTGCAGGCGCTATGATTGGTAGCCGAACATAGCGTGTCATTCACGTGGTTCGGGTCGAACAGGATTTGCAGCGATTCGCACTTCCGCTCCTCTCGTGTGTCCAGAATGTCCGCCACCACTATTTTCCACTCGTGGCGCGACGCGGACCGGTACTCGTCGGCCGTGTGGAACAGATTGCTGAAGATCATGGTTTGCGAGCGATCGTTCTCGCGGAACAGCACTGTTCCCGCTGTCGATAAAAAACAATGGTCAAGAGTGTGTCAGTGGTCAGCTGAGGCTCGTACTCACCCATGTTGTTGAGCGCGAACGTGGCCATCGCCGAGCGGAGCGGACCATCGCCGGCAATGTTAGCGCAGGCGCGCTGTTCGCTGCCGTTCACGCTCTTCAGTAAAAGCGATTTACTCCAAACGGCACGCGCGCCCCACAGACTCAGCTCGCTGTCCACGAACGTCTGCGCCTGCGTGGCCGGCACGCGAATGAGCGCGTGTCGACGCCACAGGTCGTGCTCGCTTTTGCCGAGTTCAGTGGCCGCACACGCGCCGCGCACGTCCAGGAAGACGGGGAACTCGTGGATCGACCACTCGAAGTGTCGCACCGCGTCCACGCGCACCGACGCGGCCGCGGTCAGGTGGACCGATACAGTGACGGATGACGACGGGTTCGGCTGCTCGAACGTGATGTTCCCGCGAACACCGATCGCGTCGAACGGCGCGTAGAGAGTGAGCGAACCTGTGAACGAGTCATTCCGAGAGAGTTGGAGGTCAGCGATCGCGAGCCGTACTCACGTGCGAGCGAGAGATGAGTGAAGAGAGTGATGAGCAGTGATGTGAACATCGCTTTCCCTCTCAAACACTACTCCGTAAACACCGATAAACGCCACTATTATCACTCTTATCAGCCATTATTGATGCTATTAATGGCGATGACAGGCACGTGTCGTCATTCGAGCGAAACTCGAAAACCGGTTTCTCTTCATCGACCTATTTATTTCGAAAACAACTTTTTTATTCAAACAACTTTCTATTAAAACTTTACTAAACGACCAAAAAATAAGAGCGCAGTCGAGTGGGGAGTCGTTCAAGCGGTTCGCCGAAGTTTGCAACTGGACAGTCATTGCCGACGGTTCGCCACTTCGACCACTGCGGCACGAGTCCAACATTACGGTGGCGTTCATATCGGGGAAGTCGATGTGCGCCTTATAGTGTCCACATTCACGTGTACCAACACGTATGCCGATCGTGGCGTTGGCCGCGATCGACAGACTGGCCGCTCATTGAGCCGTTAGTCAGTTTCGCATCTTCTGCACGACACGCGCGCGTCACGAGAACTGGTCACGAGTTAGTGGTGGCATACCTTTAACAGTGATTATTGCGACCTCGCGTTCAATGTCAGCGCTTCGTTCGGCAAGTGGTCACGACAACGATCCGTTGTTGATCTCCACTCGTCCACCAATTGTCATCCATTTCTCTGTTAACCAATTAGTAATTCAATTCGCAATAAATAGCGTCATCAATAAAACAATAACAAATTAATAACACGTGTTATTCTCGTTAAGCGAATGACAACAAATGTTAATTATTATGAAAACAAATAGATGGCTGTTATGTGTGACTGTAATGCGCACTAAAACAATGGTAAAGCTTATAAAACAATTATGGAAAAATTAAAAATAAGCATAAAATTAATTTTACAAAATGTAAATTATTTGAACCATTATTAAACTTGAATATTGAAGTCTCGAGTCTGTTATTTGAATTAGAGATAGAGATAAGTTGAATCAAACTTCACTCATCGTTAAAATGCAACAATTATTTAGTAAATTTTATTTATTTATTTTATACCATTATTTTTTCATTAATTACACAAATTATTTAAATTTAAAATATAGTTTCGAAATGATTAATTTATTAAATTAAAATTGTTTAAGGTATATATTACACAAAATTCATGATTTAGTGGTTGAGAGAACATATAAAACACATAATAAATATATTTATAGTAAAATTTCATTAAAGCTTAAACTAATTTCTCTGTAGAATTAGCGCATTCAAAGAGCACCAAATGCGTGAAGTTCGGACTCGCCATAATGGCGCGAATCTTACGCTCCTCTTTCTTGTTATTGACCTCATCGGCCAATGTCTTGGCCAGTATTTGCCAGTTCAACTTCCACGAGTTGGACCGAATCGCTCTGATGTCGGCCAAGTACTGCTCGATGTTGTCACACCAGTGGACATCGCTGGCGGCTGAGGTGTCGCTGACGCTGTGCTGTCGCTCGAAAGTCTGGTAGAAGTCGGTCTCGAATTTGGTGTACGACAAGAGAGCGATGTATTTGCATCGATCACTGGCCACAAATTGATATTTGTTGATATCGCGCATCGTTTCCCAAATAAAATATATATATATTTTTGATTTACTTTTTCTTAAGCAGACAAAAATAAATTAAATATGAAATGAAAAATAAAAATTATTTAATTGTCAAATGTATTCAAAAGGATTGGCTTTATAAATGTTAGAAATTAATATTTAAAAGCACAAGTCGAGCAGCATTTATAAAACTCACAAATGAAATGACGATAAAATTATGTTCGCTCCGAATTTATATAAAATTTTCATTATTGTTTGTATTTGGTATAATGTTTTTCGTTGATTAACGTAATACCATAAAAATACCTGACTTTAT
>JAQIYA010001213.1:0-13995 GCA_034699355.1 Microtritia minima | reverse complement strand
TGTTGGATATTATTTTTTTAAAAACCAACTTTTCTGTCTGGTGTTCTGTTTCAAAGTCATAGCTCGTCATATCTAAAACTATAGATAAAAAAGTTTGTCGTCTGTTTTCTATTTAAATTATTTATATATATATATATAACAAGTTAAATAAATATTTGATATCACTTTTATTGATTTTCTGGCACTCGTATCAAGTTTTAACAAATCACTATTCGTTTTATTAAGCAAAATATATATTTATATTGAATTAATTCAATTTTATTTTCTCTAATTTATTTGAATATTTTTTTCAATTGCAAATAAAAATTTTTTATACGAAAATAAAAAAGGCATTAAACTCGCCATTCAAGCGCCACATAAAAATACTTATGCTATCTATTTTGAAATCCGAAAGTGGGCGCTTAAAATTGAGCCCACTTTTCGGTGACAAATTCCCGGTCGTTATTGCCGGTCATTTAAGTAAGTCCAGCTTTAGCTATCTTTTAAAAAAAACAAAATCCAGTAATTTGTTCCCTTTCTTTCTCTCGCCTTTATTACTCCCCAATCGTTTCGCACTCTTCCCCCCATAATGTCTGTTTCGTGCGATCATATTTTCTCGGCCCGTAATCTGTTTCGATCTCAATTGTTACGCACTCATCAATATCGGGGCGCAAACAATTTTACAGCCGTAATATAGTTTTAACCCTCAAACAAATCTCGATCCCACTCTCCATCTCATTCATTCACTCACTCGCACGCACACAAACAATGACTATAAAATGCTACAATGATTTTATTGTCTATAAATTTTCGCTAAAAATTCTTTTCTCTCTCTCTCTCTCTCTTCTCGATTCGGTAACTCTCTCTTCACGCCTAATGGTTTGTCGTGTCAGTCGTTCGGTGGTCTTTTAATTTTTAACGCGCGATTGGAGAAAATTTGATTTTTTTCTGAGCTTCCTTTGCCTTCAGTAGAGTAGGATATGATTAGGAATGTAACAATTTTGGGAACCAAAGTCTCAAAAGTTTAGCTCACGCTTTAATTTTACAATTCTATGCTCATCACTGTTTCTTAACAAAAATACTAATATAAAATTCGTTTCAAGCGATAAAAATGAAAAAACATATATATCTGTATATAATATATTTTAGTTATAAAACAGCAGCAAAAAAATAAAATACCAAAAATGAATAAAACTTTTTCGGAATAAAAAAAGCAAAAGTACTTTACATTGTATTGTAAACAACAAAGTATTGCGTTCGCCGGAGCGGAACATTTCGGTGTTTCGGGCATCTATTTCTCTCTCTATGCAAAACATAGTCAAAGCAGAAAGCAATCGAAACTCGAGAATTCAATCGAAATCAATAATTTTTAGGATAAATTTCTACTGGAAATTTAAATCCCACTCTCTTTTGTTTTTTAAAAATCTCTCTCTCATATTGAGCGCACGCTTTCCAGTTCTGTAAAAGCAAACAACAAAATCCAACTCAAATAAAACAAATCCACCCCTTTTTATAGAATCAAAAAACAAAAACCCATCGCAATAGCAGTCGCCTCGCAATAATTGAAAGGTGAGAGAAATAAAGTTACTTTATATACTGTGTATAGGCTTTGTATTTGTATGAATAATGCGAGTGTGTGTGTGTGTGTGTGTGTGTGTATCATGACATTAGTCCGGGCCTGTGCTCAGGCGTCTCGAGACCAGTGAGGCGTGAAGTCAATCGCGAATCATTTGTTTCGCCAGCTCTCGCTCTCTCCTCTTTCATCCTCTCAATCAGACTATGTCTGATTTTCTTTTTTTTTAAATATATATATATATTTTTCTCCGCTGTGGTTGAGTGAAGAAATAGGAGAGAGAAAATCCACGAGTTGTGTGCCTTTGTCTCGGGCACTGATATTTTTCCTCGTCCAGCGTTGTTTTCTGGAAATTCAATATCAAATATGCCACAATATTTGACTGATTTTTTTTGGTCTATATATAAAAAAAAGTATTTTTATTGTTCGCTGATTTTTTTTCATAACGTTCAATATAGTAATTTTTAATACAAAAAAAAAGATCTCTGTTCGCTCACTTGTTGTTTATGGTTTAATGATTTACTTTTTTTTTGTTATTTTCAAGATATTTTCAAAAATTTAACGCATTGTGTTTTTTGTGTGCAAATTTTAGGTTTACTAACCGATATGAAACTTATTTTCTATATTTTATTTTTTTGCGCTCTCTTTATGCCAAATATTTTATTATGAGTTAGAAAATATTAAATAACTTTTTTAAATTAATGATAGTTTTTAGTATTGTTTTTCGCTTTGAATATCGTGTTATTCAGAATTGTTGATAAGAAAACAATTAATTGTATTTTTTTTAGATTGTCTGCACAAAAAAAATGAAAACAAATATTTTGTAAATATTGTTTTACTGTTAGACAGTATTTATTATATGGAGTAAAATATTATGTTATAGATCGTAATCGCGTGAAGAGAAATCTTTTTTTTATTTCAGTTGACAAACAAAAAATATTTATTATAATATATACATAATACATGCACATTGCATGCCGTGAGCTGATTAACTTCTGTGATCGAAATCACCAGATTTTTTTTTATAAAAAGATAACTGGATTTTTACCAAAACAATAAAGATTTTTACAAATTTAATTCAATTTTCATTTATTTATATTTATTAAACCTTTTCGCGCGTAAAAATAATATTGTATTTACGCCTTTATAAGAATCAATATTTCAAATAATGGCTATGAAAATAAAACGTCATAAATACTGATATATCCCAGTTTAACATTAAACTGGACGTCTGGTCAGTTTGGGCTGTGATCGATGCGACCAGCATTCAGAGCGTTAAACTGATTCAATTATCCACGCCGTGGTAGTGGTGGACAAAGAGCGCTCTGAGTGTTGTCACGAATGTCCAGCAGAAGAAGAATAATAATAAGAAGCAGAGAAAAAACCTACTTATTATGAGATATTATTATTATTACATAAAGCTATTCCGTTGGGGGCATCGCATTGTGCGTGCGATTTCAGGCACGAGTGGAATGCGTTTCCATTGAATAGCTAGTTATAATCAAATCTTGTCAGTAAAGAAAAGAATAGCCACCATAAAGAAGAAATAAAAAGAAAAAGACTCTCAACGAGAGAGAGAGAGAGAGAGAGAGAGAGAGAGAGAGAGAGAGAGAGAGAGAGAGAGAGCTAATAATATTTGATAGAGAAGTGAGAGCGAGAATATTTTTTTGCTTATAAATTGTTGACATTTGAATTGAATTGTGAGTGTTTTTACTTTTGGAAACACTTTTCACTTGAACTAAATTCACTGTTTGTTTGTTTTGTTAGCTTTTATATCATCGTTTGTTTGAGAGCCTTCAATAAGATTGCGGCAAATTAGTAGATCACACAAATCAGTTTCGTTTGTTGTATTTTATTGATTAATGGCGAAAATGTGATGTTAATAATTGAATAGACAAATGAATGAATAAAGACTAGCAATTATTTATTTTTATTATTGTATACATTTGTTGATTTAGTTATACTTACGATAGCATAGGTGTGATTAGTATTTATGTTTCTTGTTTTATCTGATTAAATGATAACTTAATTTGAAAAATAAATATTATTTAAAACTTTTTTTAAAAAAAAGAATATCGCAGGCAGTGATGAATAATAAAATGCTTACACATTTACCTGTTTATATAAAAATAGAGTTTTAGTTTAAAATAAAAATTATATATTAATCATTTAAAATATTGATTTCGATTTTTTAGTAAATAAATATACAGACAATACTACTCGCTGTTTGTCAGTTAATTTACAACAATACACCATACATACTATGCATGTTTAATATATTACATATAAAAAGACTGTAATTATATACAGCATCTTTTTTTAGACCATATTAATAAAAATATTGATTGTCATAGTGGTTTGTAGACTCTCTGTTTTGTAATATTTTTAGACATAAAACTTAATTTTAATTTTTTCATTTTTATACTTTGCAAACATTATCCAACCTTAAACAATAGCAAATTGTTTTATGTGTTTTGTTAATTATCTAAAAAAATTAAAACTTTAGTTTAGGATCAGCTAAATTCAGTTTCAAAAGCGATAATTTCGAGATTAATTATTCAGCAATATTTAAGATTAAGACATAATATATTCTTAAAAACTTAATAAGCTTAAGATTAAGTTTAAACGCAAACCTTTTTCCCATTTAAAACAACAACAAAAATAAGTAAACCATAAATTAATAGATATTCATTTACTCCGCAACGCGAGAGTGTAAACGATACCCAAATGGGTCTTTAATTGTAATTTATTCTTACGGTTAGGTTAGCCTAACATTATCTAATTCCTTATAAACTATTGTTGACGCAAAAACACACGCATTTCATTATTCTCTTGGTTAACATCCTATTCAGTTGTTTAAGTAATTAAATACCTCTTTTGTGTTTTACCTCCTATTTTCGGTGTGTTGTCATTCATTAATTAGTTGCGATCGAAAATGTTATTTATTGAGACTAATTTCGGATTGAGTGTCCAAAGAAGAAATTTTCAAAAATAGCGAAATTTTTCATTTCACCATTTATTACTCGTCGCGTTTAATTAAGTTTAATTTTAAAAGTTTTTAATAAACAGGCGAAAAAAATAGTTCGACAATATTTTGTAAATAAACTTATTTCCTATTTTCTAAGACAACAAAAAAGTCAACTGTTTATATCGTGAAACTATTTTATGTCACATCATATAATATATGACATAAATAATTGCGGTCGATATCAACGCTTTACTTCAAATCTTATACTTCATATCACGATCGAACCTCAATACTGATGAACACCTGAAGCTCAGACTTAATTACAGTCGCTATTTTTTTTCTGTCGGCGTCGACCGAAAAACATAATTAAATAAAAGCCAACCAAACAATGGCTGTGTTCGTCTCTCGCTCTTCATTATCTCGTCTCTCACTCGCTTAGCCGAGAGTCCGATTAATTTTTGATAAATTATTATTATTTCCGCGAGTCGTTATCATCAGTGGCTTAATTTATACCTCTCGTCGCTTACAATCGCTCTAAACCTTTACTTCGTCTCTCTCTCTCTCTCTCTCTCTCTCTCTCTCTCTCTCTCTCTCTCTCTCTCTTATTGTAGTTATCGGCGTATAACTAACTAATTCAAGTGAAAATGATGCCACTCTTTCCGTTTTTATTAAAGATAATGACTTTGTGAACGACGAGCGGAGAGCTTTCTTTTTCAATTTAGATGTTTAGGCGAGGGTTAACTCGCGACTAACATATCCAATAGAGGAAGGGATGCGGAGATGAGGAGAGAGAGAGAGAGAGACTTGCGTTTAGAGTTGATAATTATGAACTCGTTGTGCGTGTGAATGACTTAGTTTTCTGTTATATCAAACTTAATCTTTATTGTTATATTTTTGTGTCCGCGATGTAACTGAAATTATTATTTTACAAAAATAAAATAAAATTCTTTAAAAGCAAAATTAATTATTAAAATTGAAATTATTAAAAGAGTTTACATTATATTTTATGCAAATTCTTTTTTGTGTTGCAGGAAAATTGTCTTCATTCAGATGGACAGCGATTATCCACAATTGAATCAAATCTAATAAATACATGAATTTATTTATTTGCAATTCTATTCATTTTTTTAAATGATAATCAAGAATACTATGAACAACAAACTTGTGCCGCATTTGAGTAGAATTAAAATGGATATGAAAAAACTTTATTGCTGGCGATTATGAACATAGTGTTCAAATTTTAGCTAAATTACTAAAAAAAAATTCAAATGTAATTTACAAATTCAAATGATTTGTCAACTATTTTGCGCGCTTTTCGGCGCGTTTGCCATTAAATCTCTAGCGACTATAGTCGCCCTACTCTTCTCCTTCTGGTGCCTCATCAACGCTCAAAGTATGCCAACAATTTATTTTTCTATCTCTCTGTTCAACCATTTCTATTCTCACAATTAATATCTGGTCATCACAGGTAATCCACCGCAACGGTTCGCGATCGAGCCGACCGACAAGAGCGCTATAGTGGGCGACTCGGTGGTGCTGCCGTGTCGGGTGGTCAACAAAGTCGGAACGCTTCAATGTGTGTGCACACCTACTTCTTGAACCAAGTTTACAATTCTCGCGTAATTTACATATAATTATATGCACCCATATTAGGGACTCGCGACGGTTTCGGTTTGGGCAGCGATCGCTATCTCGACGGCTTTCCCCGCTATTCGATGATCGGCACCGACGAAGAGGGTGTGATAAATATTATTTTGTATTTTAAAAAAATTTAATCTAACTATTAATTAACTATTTATTTATTAAACAGGCGATTACTCGCTGCAGATATCACAGGTGTCGCTCGAGGACGACGCCGTCTTCCAGTGTCAGGTCGGCGCCGCCGACGGCGTGCGCGGCATCCGCTCGCGCAGCGCTACGTTCAGCGTTCTCGTGCCGCCCGACCCGCCCATCATTGTTCAGGCCCGCGCTCAGGGCGAGCTCATGCGCACCACCGCCGGCACCACTATCGAGCTGACCTGCGAGGCGCACGCCGGCAAACCGCCCGCCGAGGCTAGTATTTCTTAATCAAATTATAAATATAAATTTTCTTTTTCGAATATATTTGTCGACATAAATAAATATATTATTATTTTATTTTTATATTTAAAATAATTTATTTTATATTTTTAAAATTTTTAAAGAGACCGGTTATACATAATAATTGTACTTAATATCTAATACTAAATTCTAGTTTAAAAAACAATTTATATCTAATTTTTTTCGAATCTAAAAATAATAACTAAATAAAAAATGTTTCTTTTCAACTTTTTTTCGCGCCACAGCTGACATGGCTGGACAAAGACGGCAGTCCGGTCACCAAAGGCGTGGCGCTCACCAAATACAAGCTCAGCGACGGCAAGCGCTGGAACGCCGCTCTCAAGTGGTCACTGGCCGTCACCCGCGACTACGACGGCAAAACCCTTACCTGTCGATCGGAGAACTCGGCCCTCAAAATACCAGCCAAAACCAGCATAAAAATGGCGGTCAAATACGCGCCCGAAGTGCAGCTGAGAATCGTGTCGACCAGCAGTTCGGGACAGTCGCCGTTCCCGCCGGCGATCACACAGATCGGCGACGACGTGCAGTTCGCCTGCAACGCCACCGGTAATCCCCGACAACTGCTCTACAAGTGGTTTATGAACGGAGAGATAGTGGTCGGCGACCACAACACGGCGATGACTCTGCGCGGCGTGAGCCGAGCGGCCAACGGAGCGGCCATTGTCTGCGAGGTGAGCAACAGCGTGGGCACGACTCGCGCCACGCGGACGCTGAGCGTGGCGTACGGGCCGTCGTTTCGGGCGGCGATGGAGACGGTCTACGCCGCCGAACCCGGTCAGGACCAGAAGATGCGCTGCGAAGTGGACGGCAATCCGCGGCCGGACATCACGTGGCTTATGGTGGGGTCGGGCGTTGTGATCGGTCAGGGCGTGGAGATTGTGGTGCGGAACGTGAGCGCCGCGAAGGCCGGCGCGTACGTGTGTCGGGCGTCGGTGAAGGGCTTCGACGAGATCGCCGCCGACGTTCGGCTCCATCTCAAGGGTCCGCCGAGGATTCGCGGCCCGTTCGAGCAGTTCGGCGTCGAGGGCGAGACCGTGCGGCTCGAGTGTCTCGTCGAGTCGGTGCCGACGCCGAAGCGCTTCCTATGGCAGCATAACTGGCAGGTAATTGTTTGCAATGGTTTTAAGAAAAGTGGGGTAAAAATGAATTATGTTTAATAGAGTATAGACACGGATCGCGACGACAACTACGACATCGTCGAGGAGTCGAGCGTTTCGGGCGACCCGTACGTCATGCGATCGATTGTTGTCATTCGCCGATCGAAAGCGGTAATCAAATTATTTATTATTAGTTTTACTATAAATATAAATTACGTTTAGTCCGACTTCGGTGCGTACAACTGCACGGTTTGGAATAAGTACGGACTCGACTCGCGCGCCATTTATTTGCTTCGCGACTGTGAGTGAAAGTAGTATTTTTCAAAAAAGTTTACGTTCAAAAAATATATTTCCATCACAGCATTGATCGCGCCGATGATGGTCGCGGTCGGGATCGCGGTCTGCGGCGCAGTGCTGTTAGTGGTGGTCGCGATCGCGGTCGCGCTCTGTGTGCGCCGTCGCTCAGCGCTGGACTACGGCTCGGACTACAAGAAGTCCTCGCAGTCGCAGTCGTCCGCCAATCTCGACCTCTACTACAACACGTCCATCGATTCCGATTCGGACATCAAAGTCGAAGTGCGAACCGCGTCGTCGCTGTCTCGCCAGTGGACGGACGACAGCGGCGGCGCCGTCGACGGCGGCCACGAGTTGGCCAAAGCGGTGGAGAATATCTACGGCCACACGAATCGCGCCGATTCTCTCCTATTCGGCTCCACAGACAGTGGCCATCAGTGGACCGCAAACAACGGTTACGTTCCGTACGGCCATCACAGTCACGGCCAATATCTGGCGTCTGAGGCGCCGTCCGTTCCGTCCGACGCTAATCTGCTGTGGAATCGCCAGCAAAAGCGGTCGTCGGTGAGCGACGGCGCGACGGCCGGCACGCGAGTGTTTCCGATAAGCGAGGCTCTGCTCGACTTCGAGTTCGCGACCGCCGCTCAGTCGCAGCAGTCGTTGTTTGGCGACAATCATCGCCGCTATATCTCCGCCAACGGAGAGCCGTCGCCGACGAGGAGTGGTGGACAGGCGTTGGCCACTCACGTGTAGCGAAGCGTTTCTGTTGTTTTGTTTTTGTTTGTTTGTAATTATTTATAGCATATAATAAATCAATTAATATATGAAAAACGGTTTGTGTCTCGAAATTAATCGCAAGAAAACAGTTATTGAAGTGTTTTAAGTTTACGAGAAATATATGTGCTCTCAAAATATGGTTCGTTAAATTGAAACAAATAAAATTAATTTTAATTACTACTGAATTACAAAATTTGAATTTTATTCAAATTATACAATTTATTTTTTGTTGAATAACTAATTAATTAAACGCATTCATTCACTGTTCCGAAACAGTTGTCATTTCGCTTTTTAACTCTATTTCATCTGAAAATTAAGAAATATTTATAATTTTACTAAAATTAAAAATGTAGTTATAAAATATTACATTCGTTAACTGTTTTTTTCCTATTCGTATAGCATATGGCTATGAATAAAGCAATAAATAATGCAATTGAAAATGCGATTAAAATTAAATAAATCCTCATTTCTGTATGCAGTTTTGGTGGCGCTCTATATTCGCCGCAAAGTAATTGATTTACGCTTTTATTCTGCATAGAAAGAGATATTAGTACTAACTATTAATAATCAATAATAGACGGAGAAATTAATGCGTCTATTGTTTTATATAATAGGTATAAATTTCGAATTACAGCGAAAGCGATTGTATACGAGTGTTGCGTGACATTTAACTCGTACAGCCATGCGATCGGATTCGTGTCATTCCTCCCCACTCCCACCATATAAACTCGGTCCTCAGGTCTCCACCAGAATATCGCCGTAAAGGCAATGTCTGGCAATTTCCGTATCAAGAATAGAGCCCACTCTCCAACGCCAGCCTTTCCGTGTTTGGCCTTCAACTCTGTCGACGCTATCATTTTGAATCTGACAGACGATGGCTTAGAAAACACGTTCATAACCGATACGAACGTATATCTGTTCGGCCAGTATGTGGTCATCGCGTGGCGATCGAGAGGCCAACCGAAACCAGTTTCGTTCAAACGAATAGCGCCGCTGTTGTGGTTCTCTTGTAACGATTTAGTCCAATAGATTCCGTCTTTACTTTTAAATTCAATGAAATAAATGGTGGAATTTTCGATTTCGTGCAAAAAATTGCAAATGTGTCCGACTTTTCGAAATAAGTGCGAATCGCTGCACATCTCTAGTGATTCGCTGTCGAAATCGTTGATTCGCATTATCGAATAGACTTTATAAAAGCCTACAAATAAATGATTTATTGTTTAATAAAATTATTGATTTTCTAATCAAACGTAATCATACGATAATCGCGAACAGCTCTCCACTCGACAGTCCTATTCACGTCATTATAGCCAAACACAACCTTATCTATTGTTTCGATATAATATTCTCTGCCATTAAACCCCATTACGTTCACATCATTATATTCGCATAACTCTCGCATCCATTCATCACTCTCTGCTAACAATTCATGAAACGTAAACAAACTCATTATTAGTAACAATCGTTGACAGAAGTGTTTCATTTTATTAACAAAATTTCTTTTGCAATCAAAATATTATACTTTACATGAGATACTGTAACATAAATAGTGAGACATATTATTTAAATATTTGAATTTGATTTCATTGTTGTTCACTCGAAACGTAAACAATAAATATGTTACGCGTCTTAAAGTTTGTGAAACATTCTTCACAAATAAAGTCGCATAAAGAGTAACATAATATGAATTCCCGTTTTTTCGTTTTTCGCTCATATCTCGCAAACCGTAACTCAAAACCCTTCGAATGATCTCGAATTATAGTGCGAGAAGAGTCACGTCGATTGGTATTTATAATACGTCTATACGTTTTGTTTTCGATTTTTAAAAAATAAGAGAAGACATGTGTTTAATATGTAAACAAATGGACGTTATTTATGCCTAATAGTGAGGCAGCTATTGTTACTGCGAGGCGCGTGTTATGATTGAATAACTATTGAAGTATTTGGTAATACTTTGAGTTTGAAAGTAAAATATTTGAATATTTGTAAATAATGAATGATTTGAAATGAATGCTAATAAAATTATAGAAATGCAGTTGTAATTGAAATTAATTTTATTTGTTTTAATTTTTATAAAAAACAAATAAAGAATGAATTACGTATTTTAAATTGTAAATAATTTTTAAAAATTCATATTAATATTTTATTTTATTCTAAACCAAATAATAATAATTATGATTATAAAGTTTTCTTATTTATAATCAAATACATTACAAACATTTTAAGAGATTTATAATTAATGTATACAAAAATGTTATTTTATTATTTTATAATAAAAAACTAATATTTATATAATATTTATTATCACTTTTTCTTCGTATAAATCGGTTCACTGAGATCTAGACTTTCTCGACTCACTTCAAACGGTAGTGTTTCATATGATTGCTCTTTAGTTGTGTTAATATTTTCAATATTAGATCTCTTTCTATGTTTTTCCCACTTTTTTAATCGAATTAAAAATTTTTGGAATTTTTTATCTTCTATTTGTTGGTCTTTCATATCTCGAAGTTTCTTATCTTTAGTTGATTTTGAATGACCTGTTTTTTATGTTTGATAAAATAGCAATAAAATACTTTTTGAGTAAAATATAGATTAAAAAGCACTTATTGTTTAAGTTATTGAAGTTTAAAGTTTGAAATAATCCAAAATTTTGTGATTTTAATATTTGTAATAAACTCTTACTTTCTTTTGTTGTTTTAGTCGAGTATGGAAAACATATGGCAATGAATAACACAATAAATATTATGATTGCGATTGCAATTCCGATTATATACACAATTATTTCTGTACTAATAATTTGTCGATCTGTTTGTTCGCCACAAAATAATTGCTTTACTGTTTGACTCTGTTTGAAGTAAAATAATTATTATATAGAATATATAATTTTAGTTATAAAATATATGAATTTTGAATTACAGTAGAAGTCAATTATATTTCGTTATCCGTTTCATTAAACACATACAGCCATCCAATCCTTTCTCTCGCATTCCTCCTCTCCATCACGACATACACTCTGTCCTCACTTCTCCACCAAAACATTGTCACAACTTTCATGTCACGAAATTCCGTAAACCTTTTTGTTTTCCACTCACCAATTTTAGACTCGAAATGATTTTCCTTCAATGATCTGATCGCTATAAAAATAATAGTGGATTGTGAAGAAATATCGGTTGTATTTTCCACTGATATAAACATATATCTCGACGGCCAGTATGTGGTGATAAACGGGTTCTCTAGAGGCCAACCAAAGCCCGAATAACTCAAATGAAATTCATTGTTTTTTGATTTTTCATTTAATATGGTTTTAAACCAATACACTCCATATCTGTTTGTAATTTCTATGAAATAAATAGTCGAATCTTTGATTTCTAACAAGAATCTGCACATTTCTTTCTCTTTTCCAAACACATGCGAATCTCTGCAAATGTCTAGTGTTTTGACGCCGAAATCGTAGATTTTCATTATCGACCATATTTTACGATCCCCTAAATATATCAATACTTAATGATTTTGATAGTTAAACACAATTCATACTGAGATTCAAAATACTGCTCCACATAATGGTGTCATTGATATCGTTGTAAGCATAGAGTATATCATCTCTAATGATATGATATTCACTTCCATTCCAACCAATTGTGTCGAAATAGTTGTGTTCGCATAACTCGCGCTTCAATTCATCGCTTTCTGTAAGCGATGTGTAGCACACAAACCATGCAAACAATGATAACCATTGACCACAAAGTATATTCATTTTAATAACTCAAACCTGAAATCTGAACACAAACTTTGTTTTCATATTCTGAGCTAATATTAGTACAATTTATTTGAAATATTAGAAAAGACTTTAAATTAATTGATAGAATTTTTGTTCTGCGCGTGATTTGAACGCAAAGTTTGAGTACGAGTAACGAATTTATTGTTAACATTTCGAGTGAACAACAATGAAAATAATATTTAAATATTTAAATAATATGTCTTAGTATTGATATTACAGTATCTCTTGATATAATTCAATTCTGAACTAAATATTCAATTATATCATAAGAAGTGATGTTAAATCGATTGAAATTGTGGTTAAATTACTTAACAATTATAATAGCAGTGAAAGTGGAGAAGAGTTGTGGTAACGAAGACAGCGATGCCTTGAGTGACGACTCGCTGCTACTCATATCGATCGTGTTGAGCGGTGTCCTCATCACCGCCGCGATCACCACTTTCGTGTTCGTAGCAGCGCTTAGCCATTCACTCAACTGTCCCCACACTCAGCCGAAGCCGCTCTGCAAATGTCCACCCAATCAACGGTCACATACGTCTCGATCCAAAGGCAGACCGCAAAACACTTGCGCCACACATAACCTCTACAATCGAGAAGACATGTGGAGATGTGACTGATCTCATGTGATCTCATCTTTACATTTTAGATTTACTTTATTTTGCTTTTATTACCAATAAAAAAAATAATATTTTATTTTATTTAAATTCTTAAATTATATTTCATTGCAATCAATTTGAGAGCACATTTCGTGGTTTATGTTTAAAAATTTATTTTAATTTTGACTTTAAAAAGAATGAAAGATATAAAAATATAATTGCATTGTATTGCAAATTATTTATTTCTAAATGATTGTAAATAAAATACTAAAGACTAGTGAATCTGTAAAATTTACATTAAAGATATATCGCAGACATTAAGAAATAAATAAATTTAATTAGTTATTCAACAAAACGACTAAATTGTTTAAACACAATTGTAGATACACGCGAAAAACCAAATCTGTTACTTTGTTTAGCATTTAGTTTTAAAACAAATCAGATTTATAAAATCAAAACAGTCAAATGGTTGAACATATAATTCATAGTAATCATATATTATTGGTAGCAATTTTGAACACAAAGTCTAACACGCATAACGAATATATTGTTATCGAGTGAACAACAATGAAAGTAAATTCAAATATTTAAATTATAAGTCTTACTATTGATATTACAGTATCTCTTGTGGAATATTTTGATTTAAAAAGAAATTAATTTACTATTAAAATGAAATACTTCGGGCAAAGATTGTTACTAATAGTGAGTTTGTTTACGTTTCATGAATTGTTAGCAGAGAGTGGATGCAGAGCAGAGAGTGATGAATGGATGCGAGAGTTATGCGAATATAATTATGTGGACGTAATGGGGTTTAATGGGAGAGAATATTATAT
>JAQIYA010001212.1:0-13999 GCA_034699355.1 Microtritia minima | reverse complement strand
GAAACAGGAGTAAGTGTGTTGAGTACAAATCGAAAAGAGGTCACATCTATTCGCAAATTAAAAAAGAACTTTCATTTTGAGCTATATTTGGAGAGACTTTCAATTTTTAGATTACTTTGAAATATTTGAAATAAATATATGGCCCAAAGTATTGGATTGAAATACCGTAACTGTAATAAACGTAATGCATCGTCAATTAGAGAAATGCTTTATCTCTGAAGTATAATAAATTTATTAAGTAAAATGGAAATCGTTATAGAGATTAATCTCAGGGCTTATCAACTAAAGCTATAATTTTTCATTTAATAAACCCAAGGCTTAAGTTATTTTGGAGCAAAAAGAAAGGCAGAAAGCATTAGCGGAGCGGAAAACCAGTCAAACCCGTCTATTATATTCAATACCATCTCAATATCGAGAGATACACACAGAACTTTGCCGATTCGTTGCAGAACTCAATGGGAACTCAGTGCGAACTCAGTGCGAGCCAAACGAGAGTGTGTTGAGTGCGCACGCGTCACACCGTTTCCATATTTTGTTTGCCTAACATATCATCGCTTGAATGCATATTTTATTTGTTTTATTACTTTTATTTGTCTAACTTTGTTAATAGCGTTTGCAAAAAGTAGCGATCGTTTCGCACGTAATCCTAATGACAACATAACGCGCTAATTATGACTCACACACCGCTATAAACGCCTCTAATTCTGGTATTATTCCGTAATTATCGCATCGACTCTTGAATTTACTTGAATTGAGTTAAACTTTTGCTGTTTTAGGAGACGATGAGTAAGAAAAAGGAGAACAAATCGGTGAAAATAGCGGTAAACAAGTCGACCGTTGGATACAACTGTTCGAAGAGCTCGACGAAGAACTCGATGAAGAAGTACTCGCTGTCGAAGTACGCGCACAACGAAGAGGAGGACACGTATGAGTGCAACGAATGTGAATACAAGTGTCAAAACAAGGGCCGAATGAATGCCCACACGATTATGCACTCATCGCTGCGGCCGTTCGTCTGCCGATACGACGGCTGTCGACAGAACTTCAAGCGCTCGCAGTCGTTGAAGAGACACGTGAGGAGTACGCACTTAAACGTGAAGCCGTACAGCTGTGAGATATGCGCCAAACGCTTCACTCAGTCCCAGACACTCAAAGACCACATTTACCTCCACTCGACCGTCAAGTCGTTCGTCTGCGGAGTGAACGGCTGTCAACAGAGTTTCAAAACGTTTCGATACCTGCGATCGCATCAGAAGAGACGCCACGCGAAGAGAGGCGACAGTTTGACGCAAGTGATTGACGTGCGAAGCGATGCCATTGCGAGCAGTAAAGTGAGAGCCAAACGAAAGCCGAACCAAGTGGTGGTCACTGTTGGCAAACAGCAGTTGATCGGCAACCTATTCAAGTGTCAGTTTCGCAATTGCGGCCAAACGTTTGCGTTCAACGAATTGCTCAAAACTCATATCATCGAACACAAAATGGATGAGAAGAAAAAGAGCGCTCAGATATTTCTCAATACGAATCACGCGAGAGATAAGTCGACGCGAGACACTCATTGCAGCACTAAAATTGATACGTTTAGCTGCAATTTTCTCAAATGTATTTATAAGACTAGAAGTTTCGATGATATAGCCGACCATTTTTTAATGCATTGGCAAAACACAATTCCTCTCCGATTTGCCAAATAATTCTGCCTCACATTTAGCCTTAAAACAAATTTTTTAAAATTCAATTTATTATATTACATACAGCATATATATTTAATATAAAATAATATATATTCATTCACGCTGTATAGATATATATATCCATATTTATAAAATAATTTATGACTCAACAAAAATTGTGGCAACTTTTATATGCATAGATTTAATTCTTACTCATACATTAACTTATGTTTTGTTTCTCTCTTTTTAATTAACTTTGTATAAAATATTTATCTTCAAACTTTGAAATGTGATAACAAAAGTAACAGAATTTCTATTATTCGCAAAACACTTAAAGGAATTTTTATTTTAGATAAGAATAAAAGTACAAACGTATAGCTCAAGTGATGAATGCATAGCGAAATTCAAATATTTTTCAACTAAGAGTAAACTTTGTATTATCATAACTTATATTTACTTAAATCATTCGCTGTTATGTACTGTTCGTACCACGTCTTATATCTCATATGTAATCTTTTCATTTCAAAATATGTAAACAAATATTTTTATTAAAAGTGATACTTTCGTACTCAAATTAATTCATTTACAGTATTCATGTGTTAGATTTTATCGTTTTTAAAAATATCTGAATTTAAGTGTATATATTTAGACATTTATAGATATTTACGTGCATTTCTCTACTTTATTATAAATTTTAAAAATTAAATAATGAGAATGAGAAATAGCAAATAAACAATTGAGGAGATCAATAGAAGATGTTCAACAAATACTTTAAATAATATAAAAAATGCTTTTGATAATTGATAAAAATAAATATTTTAAATAAATTCCTTATTTAATAAAATTAATAAAACGGTTTTTAGCTTTAATTGTTACTGCAATTAAAAAAGGCATTGTTTAAAAATAAAAGCGTATAATAGAAAGTATTATTAAAATAAAAACTTTTAAAGAGTCTTATATGTGAGAAATACCAATATTTTATTAATTTTGATTTAATGCATGATTCAATTTAACAAATACAAATAATAATGTAAGTTAATGCGCATATTGTACGCGTCTCTAACAATGATTTTAATTGTTGAATTTAGTTTTAAATATTTATATATTTACTAATGAATTTAAAATTTAATAGTTAGAGATTGAGAAAGAAAGAGAAAGAGAAAGTGAGTTAAAGATAGTATGGAGAAACAGGAGAAAGAATGGGGAAATAGAGAGAAGAGAAAGATATTGAGAAGAAATAGATATTAGGAGAAAATGAGAGGAAGAGGGAGAGAGAAATTTAAATTATATTTAAATTTAAGAACGTATGAAATATTTGAAGGCTCCAAATCGACATTTTCGGAGTCGTCCGACAAAATAAAATAATATCCATTCGTGGCCTGTAATAGTCGAACCAACGAAAACAACAGCACATCCATAGCCAGTCGATCGCCAACACAAATGCGTTTTCCACTCCCGAACGGAATAAATGCAGGCATTCTTTTAGTTACGAATTTATTGTCTTCGTCTAAAAATCTTTCGGGAATAAACTGATGAGGATTTGACCACCATTTTGGGTCATCGAGTATAGCGAACTGATGTAAAGCCAAAGTGGTATTTATTGGAATTTCATAGCCATCTATATTTTTGTGCAAAATTTATACAATATTGTATTTTTCGTTGAGTTGTGAAGCACTCCTATTGATAAAACGTTACGAAATCTCAATATCTCGCAAACAAATGCTTTTGTGTAATGAAATAGGTTTTTGTCGCTCACGTTTGGCTCGTTTTCACCTAAAATTGTTGACTAATTATTATAAATAATTCAGTGATTATGCTATTATACCTAATATATGGTTGACTTCATCTCTGAGTTTGTTTTGAATGTTCTGATAGTACGCCATGAATAGCATCATCCAATTGAATGTCTCAGTGTTTGTGTCGATTTCGCCTTAAATATATTGCTTTAATTCAATCATAATTTGTATAAAAAATAATTTTTTAATATACCTATAATTAAAAGGTTCAACAATCCAACAATTGTTTCTTTATTCAAACCAATCCATTCATCTTTACTATTATTTTTATTTGCCTGCATTTCTGCTGAAACAAGAATATCGCAAAGATTTTCATTATTTTCAAGATTTTCAAGATTTTCGCCACTCTTTTGATTGATTATATTTTTCCTAATTTTGTAATAATTGACATATAAATCAAATACTTTGTCTATAATTAATTGATTAGTTTTTGAGACTTGTAAGAAAGAGCTTAAAGTCTTTTTAAGCAATTCAAATGGTAATACTTCGTGATATTTGATTAATAAATTCAACTCTTTATCTTCGATTGAATATTTTTTTCCGAAAAAAATTTGAGCCATTATTTTCGTGATTATATATTTAATATAAACAATTGGCTCGAATGGACTCGACTTTTCGTTTGTCTTCATAGTGTTAACAATATCGTCCACTGTTTCGTTTATTATTTCCCATACTTTGTTAGACGAACATAAATCTCTAATATTAATATTATTAAAAAACAAAAATGATTATTACATTGAGAAGATTTTGCACAAAATAACAAATTATGAATCATAATTTAGAGATAATTTAGAGATAATTTAGATATAATTTAGATATAATTTAGATATAATTTAGATATAATTTAGATATGACATATGTATCTATTATTTTAATGTATTTGTAAAATTGTAAATTGATATTCATTTTAGTCATGATTGCAATACACCTTAAATAATATTTAATATTGAAATCTTTTAGTTACAATTATTGGTTTATTTACATTTTATTCAAATTCAAATTTTTTTATTCGAAAGTCTAAGTCTAAGTCTTAGACTTTGAGAATGAAAGCCTCAAAGTCTAAGTCATTTCTCAAAGTCTGAGTCCGAGTCTAAGTCTCAAAGTTTCAGACTTTGAGACTTCTTTAGCCCATCTCTAATTATGATTATAATTATTTATATTTAAAATTCTAAATTAAAATTTACTCAATAATAGTTTCTTATATTGGTGTCAAATAAATGTTTTACTATTAATAAGAAATATTCTATAATTAGATTTGATTAAAAACCTCATTCCTTCAAAAGATATTTTTCTCATAATCCTAACTGTTTCGTTGTAATCTTCAGAAATAATAGTATAATATTGATTAGCTTTGATTAATTCTTTTGGTAAATCTTGTGGTCGACCACAGCATTCGTTTCTTTTAAACACCTCAACACCGATTTCGTAGTCCATTATAATGACCACTGGTTTCCATCCAATCCAAAATGTAAACACTTTTCCGTATTTCTCTCCAATATCTATGAATTGCAAAAACGGATGTTTCTTCCAATTGAGGAGTAATACTAGGAATAAAAAATTATTATTATATATACTGAGAGGTTTTATTAATAGTACAGATAGTTTTTAATTGATGTTTTTTTAATTAATATAATTATTAGATATATTTTTATTATTAAATTAGTCCTTTTCTCTCTCTCTCTCTCTCTTAAAAAAATTATTTCAAAAATTTAACTCATCAGTAAAAAGCATTGTTAGCAACTCATACAAACACACACGAACACAATTATTCTAATAACTTATAGAGACATTATTAATAATTAATACAGTTAGTACCCGGTTTAGGCAGCACGGATTTAAGCAATTCTCGGATTTAGGCAACAGGAAATTTTGCCCAAATTGAATCTCTATTGTTCTAACAAGTTCGGAATTAGGCAAGTTTCGGTTTAGGGAACGCATTTTCAATGCCGAAATGAGTTGCCTAAACCGGGTACTAACTGTATAACAATTATTACATACGATATAAGTTTCCAATAATAGGCAGCGGTAACGGTCCGCGAGGGTAACGATTCACTGATGAGAGATAATAATGCAAATAGAAATTGAATACATATAAACCTAATATCAGAGCAATAATGCAAATATAAAGCATTTTATGTGAAAATTTCAAGAGAATATTCAAAATATCAAATTCAAGTAAAATTTTTTAGTTTAGTTTCTTATAATTTAAATATTTTACTGAAAATGGCGAATTTTATTGTATATTATATAAATAACATCACACTTTAATTATAACATCGTATGGGAAAAACTAGATATACCAATATATGTTACACATTCTTATTAATGTTAATTCAAATGTTATTTAAAGATTTAAGTTTGATTTCATAATTTACAATACAATGCAAATGTAATTGAATTTGTAAATTATCAGTATTTGTAATTTATAAATATTTTCTTTTAGAAATTAAGGGAAATTCCAGAGTTAGAGAGTACACCATTCTATAGTCTCTCACTTGAAAATTTCAAAATAAAGTTTAAGCTTCCCATCACTAAATGTGTTGTTATGCAATTAAAACTTTTCAGTCAAGTAAAGTCAAACTTTTCGTAAATTGCATAATCTTTATTTATCTTAATTAATTTTATATTTTCATCCAAATATGCAGCGTTTTCATAATATTACAATATTTTGTATGACTTGTTTGAGTTACATTTATTACATTTACAGAAAAAACATTCTTATTTATATTTTGTAATATATATGTAAATTTGAATCTAACAATTAAATTAATACAATAAGTGAAATTATTATACAATTTATTCTCGCAAAATGTAAAGCATTATCAATCGAAATATAGTGACAACAATTATTATCTCTAAAGGAGTGAGCGTTTTGCTCGACATTGAAGAAATTTTTAAATTGAAAAGCTTAATAGAATTAGGAAGCATATAGTTATATGTAATTATTAGAGTATTTAAAATTCAATTCCGTATAACTATGAGTTAAATTAATTGTAGCTCTGACTAAGATTTTAATTTATAAATTTATTAATAATTTATAAATTAGAGGCAATTTTAAAATACATATTAAGTTGTATGTATTCATACATGTATTAAGAAACTATAACAAGTAAATAAATAAATGTTTTAAATAAATAAAAATATATAAAAATATCGAAAATATGTTGAATTAAAAGTAATATTAGATAATCTAAACGATGACAGAAAATATGTCTATAGTATGGTATAAATAATTGTTTTCGGTTATATCTAAAAAGCCTTACTATTAATTATTGAATTTAATAAGTTGAAGATTTAAAAGTATAAATTAAGATTTAATATTGTAATTTTTATAATTTTGTAATAATAATACAAATTACTTTATATTAATAATAATGGATTAGTTTTAAGAATTAAAAATTAAATAATATTGATTATAAGTTATGCCGCATTAATTAGTGAATATTGCACTCTAGTCTTATGCTAAATAAGAGGGTTTGAGACTAGCCTTTAGGCAATACATTCTCCACTAAAATATTTAGACTATTTATTTTGCGCGTAAATGCACTCATTTTAATTCAAACGCTTACTCTCATTGTTTCGTATTCTGTAATAAATAAATTTAATGTAATAAATTGCTTTTTTTGACAAAATAAAATTTTATAATATTTACTACAATATTATTAAAATACTGCCCATAATTAATAAAAATATCCGAATGTATAAAATATCTAAAACTTAAATAATTTGTACTGAAATTTACCGGAATTATGGAGCCTTTAAGTTGATTATAATGGTATTGATTACAAACACTTTCATTAAAATCGAGTCGATTATAGTGTTTGCAAACTGATTCTTCAAATTTCCTCTATCGTTAAGTAAATTTCCGGTAAAATATATATTACAAAAGATATGACTGAAAAATTGATATTTACGAAAACTGTCAGATTCATGCCTTAATGCCTTATAATGACTCGGTTGGCGCCCAACTTTGCTGTCCTATGGTTAGAGGAAATTTAGGTTATATAACATTTTTGTAATATTTTTGGCAAATAATTTCATAAAAATTGCGTGTCAAAAGTACGAAACTGTGCGAAACCGACAGGAATGCCTAATTCAATGAAAGATACTGTCAAACACAGTCACTTATCTTATATCATTCTTACTTTACTTACATATTTCGTTTCTTTTGCAATGAAAGAACTCATTTATTATAACCACATCTAAACCCTGGGGTCAGAGTCTATAATCACATCAGATTTACAATGTTTTGTGTTTAAAAAATTTTCATACTTTAAATGATTTATATTTATTAAATGTCTCATATTAGCAAATAAGTAATCTCTTAATTGCGTATTTTTATATAAAATTTTTGTAATTAATAGATATGCTTAGCTTTTATTGACAGTAATTTTGTAATTTTTTTGTTTTCAAAGCTTAGCTTTAGCCTCATTGAAAAGCGTTAGCCTTTAGTTTTAGCCGTTATGGCATTTTTTTAGCTTTTAGACATAGCTGTAGCGCAGCTAAAAATTTAAGATAAAGGTTAACCCTGATAACTACCCAAAACTATACGTTACTATATTTTTGCAGAAAATGTCCTAATAATGTGATATATTCAGATTCAAACTTACAATTTTTATTTGATTGACTCTTAAAGTGAGGTTCAAATTAATGATGGCCAGCTTTTCTAAATAAACTTTGACATATAATAATCTTAACCAGTTTAAAACAATTCTAATTTTTAATTACAAAAGTTTGTAAACTTAAAAACTGGACATATATATACTGTATAGTTGTTCGGTTTTTGATATGGAATCGACACTCAATTAATTTTATAAAAATAGTGGTCAATCCAGTGGGCGAATAGACGCCTGGCGAGCCTAGTCTGACAGGTCCCACAAGTAATAAGCCTTGCTATCACTAATGCGCGCTATACAAAGGCGCGCACTATACTCCAAATAAATTGAAGTACGCAAGTGCTGATGCAAGCTGTGTAGCTCTCTATATAGCAGATTGTTTTCTTTAGTTTGCCTTTTATCCAACAATAAGCAGTTTGCAAGTGATGCTATTGAAAATATACAGTTCTGTAATTCTGTAAATGGCTTTATTTGCTGCTATTGATTGCGAAAAACATTTATTCTTATGTGCTAAAAGACATCTGCTTTACACTTACATTGAATAGTGAGAAATATTTAATAAAACCAAAATTTGAATTTGAAATAATCTAATTTGTTATATTATTTATAACAAATTCGCAATTCTGTCAACAAAAGACTCTTCATATTGAGATTTCAAACATATGACAAAATATTTGCTTTCGAAGAACACGTTTTTCCACGTGTTTGAAAGTTTTTAGTAAAGTAAGTTATTTTTCTTATATTAAATTTCTTATATTATATTATTGTTATAATGTTAAGACTTTAATCAGTTTTACCCTAATCTTTAAACCTAACTTAAAAAATAAAATAATTCACAAAATCATATTTTATAATCAAATTTATAATTATAAATTAGTGTATTAAAGATAACAATAAGTCGTTTTGGTTTTGTAATAAAAAAATATTATTTATTAAATTGAAACTATCTCTCGATAGTTAAAGAAAATTGCGCTAATCTTCAAGCTTTTGTTGAAATGGTTTTTGCTTTTGGTTCATCAAAAGTTGAAATAATTGGACGAATGATTTTTTTATCAAATAAAAAACAGCAAAAACAAACAAACATTTATAATTATTAAATCAAATGTGGCTTTGCTTTAGACGTGATATGATTTCAATTGAATATCTATGGCAATATTATTTATGACATAATATTTTTTAACTTTAAGCATAATATTTCTATAATTAAATTGGCATTTTTTGTGCGAGTGATCTACTATTTGATAAGATTAAGAGCACTCGTTTCTAACCATAAATGAAATAATATGAGAAAAAACAAAATTATTAGCGTTTCTTATTCTTGTCATTCACTATATATAATCTAATCAACTATTTTCTTAACTAAAGCGAATGTTCGCTACTTTACTCAGTTTTTTATTCTCCATCAGTTGCTTAAGAGATAGACAGTTAGATGATTACTTAAATATTAGTTATGGGATCTTTTCTCATTGCTTAATATCAAAGTTTTGCTTAATCAATATTTCATGTTTCGGAAAGCTTTTTCTTGATTTAATTGTGAAACAAGCTATTCATTATATATAATGTTAGTATCGGTATATAATCTATACTATCTCGTACTAAGTTTGGCAAAAAAATTATGTACTAATGAATAAAGTGCCGACTTTCCGGCCGCTAATAATTTTTGTTGATTATCAGAACCATCTAAACAATAACTTTAATTCAATCTCGAGTGAACATAACAAGTAGAACTTTCTTTCATATTAAATACATATTAAACACTCGCTCATGTTTTATAATAATTTGGATTAATTGACTTAATTATTGACTTTAGAGTTATGCTTCGCTTCGCTCTATAATTTTTTTCTCATTTGCAAGAAATGTATTTTAATAAAGATTCGTATAAAAGTTTAGATAAATATTATTAAACTATTTCTATAACAATACACCACTATTTGCTTTATGTATTTTACAATGTATGTATGTTTTTTATGTCACTTACTTTATGTACTCATTTTGCAACTTATACGAGTCAACTGTCAAAGTTAAGGACATTTGTGACCAAAAAAAAGTAACAAAATGGTTATCATCCGTGGCTTCTTGTCTTTCTTTCTTCTCTCGAAGGATGTAAAAGGGAGACGACAGATGAATTACATAACTTAGAATATTTGTACCTAAAAGTTTTATATTGTGTGTGTTAACTATTTAGTTTTAAAAAAATAATTAAATACGTACAGTTATAGTTATTTCTGTAAATGACAAAAAGTGATCAATTCATGATAAAAGTAAAGTAAATATAAACATCGAGAAAATATATTCATTTAAATAATGCTTTTAAAGACCATATAAGTTCTATATTTATCAAATATATAAATAATAAGTAATAAATACATCATTTAATGTTAGTATAATTTAAATCAAATTTATATTAAATTATTGCCAATACAAACAAATCTGTTAAAGAATTATTAGTATTATTATCAACAATATAAAAATAAAATTAAATAAATATTTTTGTCTTCTAAGAATCAATAAAAATATATTTATATAATGATTTTAAAAAAAACTAATAATTTTAAATTATTATAACTCATAAGTAGCTTAAAATCATTATTACATATCTTTTCTAAACATTTAACCGAACTTTAGGCTCGCATAAAAATTTATTTAAAAAACGTTTGCTCACAACTAATGACATTTCGCCTTAATATTCGATCGTATAGTAAAGAAATTCATACAATAATTTATGAATAACGATCAAAAAATGACAGCACGATCAAAATATTGTATATATGAAAAATTTGAAAATCAATTCGTGAAAAACTAAAAGACTGTCTTATAGAATATGTAATTTGCTTTATTGCTAAAATCAAATGTTTTGGAAATTTATTTAGTGAACAAAAATTTTAAGCGCAGACATAAATAATATATATCTATATATACTTATATTTTCTTATATAACTTTTTATCGCTATTATAGAAAGCCAACGAAAAAGCATGAAAATTGTGAATCATTTTTTAAAATGATTTATTCGATTTTGAGATTTTAAGGAATTTTGTTTTCGTGACATTATAGCGATGAACTGTATATCAAATATATTTATGATTTTCACTGCTTTCATAGTAATTCTATTTTCCAACAAAAGTATGGTTAAAATAGAGTTGGTATGAAATATCGCTGATTTGGCCCTCTCTAGCAATCATGAAAAGAGGACAGCGATTGGATAGCGTTATATAATTTGGTGCACGAGTCGAAAGGAATTGTCTGTACAAATATAGCCGCAATATCTCACTTAAGGGACTATCATATCACTGTTTGATCAAAGCTCTTACTCAACAACTGAGCATTACATTAGCGAAGCATTACAATGAAAAGTATAGATACTCTGAAAGAGCATATTATTGCTTATTTATTGCAGATTTCATACAAATCTGTAAAATGATAACTATTTTCCGTGCCTTTGTCTGCAAAGTTAGAAAGAAAATCATGATTAATTGGTGAAAATAAATTTCACATAAGTGGTCACAATTTGCTTCGTCTTAACTCAAATGTATTTTGTCAGCAAAGAACGGCATCAATAAAAACAACGCAGGACTACGCATATCAGCTTTATTTTCATTTAATATATGCATCGGAATGTTTGCAATAAAAGTAGCTTTTAATGTTTGCGCTCATCAGATCTTCCAACTTAAACGAATGAAAGCGAGCTTTTAGAGCAATGCTATGCAAAGGGAATACAAACAATTTATTGCTTTTAATTTTGGTTGACTTAATACGAATGAGAGAAACGAGTAATTACAGTAAAATTTAGTTTTAAAAGTAAAACTTTGTTTTTCACTTTTGTATTGCAATTTTTAATCTATTATGCAAAAGTTAAATCTGATCTTTTGTGCAATTAAGAGCTCGAGTAATATTTTATTTGTTTAAAGCTTTATTTATTAATCAATGCTTTTATAAATAAATTAATTACATTAAAATATTTACAAAATTTTCAATTTATTATAGTTTCCAAAGTTATGTCGCATAATAAGAATAATTTAAAATTTTCTGAATATAATTAAAATATCTGAAACGCATTAAGCTATAAATTATTATGCTGTATGCTATAAATAATCGATTGATATTAATTTAAATTTCACATTTAATGCATTTTTGTAAATAGTAAAGTGTCGGTAATCGAAATGGAAAATATAGTAAAAAGTGATTATTGAGGAATAGGTAGAGCACAAGTTGAGCATAACATGACCACAAAACGATGCGAAAATATTTAATAACCAAAGGCGTTCATATTTCGGTTCAAACTATGGCTTAAGGCTTAGTTTGCTGTAAATAGAATAAGTAATAATAGTTATAATAATAAATGTCAGATTTTTTCGCGAGTTTAGTCAATTAGTTTCAACTAATTAAAGCTGGGAATTGAATGTCGAAATCAATTTACTCGACTTACGAGTTAGTCGTTATCGCTACACATTTCTTACTTATGATCATTAATGTAAGTTAACTTTGCCTTACATTAAGAGATTATGAGTAAATTTGTTTACCATCGATAAATTATTAAACAGATAAGACCATCAATTAAGTATAAATTACTTAAAAATACACGTTAAGAAATTCGATTTATATTATTAATTTATAATATCTAATAATAATATCTAAATTTAATTTTATATTAATTAATTTATAAAATTTATTAAATAAATAAAATTAAGAATTATATAAATATATTTTATTTGAAGAATGAATATTGATTATTGTTAAAAACATTTTTGGAAACATCATGTAATGTCAAACCATGTAGAAAATAAAAAATCTACAGAATAAATATAGTGTTCAGCTTTTTCTGTCAACTCCTAAAAATAAATACAGAGATCATATTCATATCAGAGAAAAGAAGAAGAATATTAAAAAATAACGATTTATAAAAATTTCATTTTTATTCAATATTTTGATTATTACAAAATCATGTCTGTTGTGAATATTTTAATATTCAAATTTAATTTAATGAAAATCTGCTTAACATCTGATTAGTCAATAATTAATAATATGTAAATCTGTATTTGAAGATAATTCACTATTCATATAAGAACTAAATTCTATTTTCTGTTTGTTTCATGTTATCCTCTTATGATTTCATCAAATATGTCGAAATAATAATGAGATTAATTATTTAATTGGTTTCATTTAATCTGAAAATAGGTGCTCTCATTGTATCATTACGATAGAAAACAGTTTGAGCACATTATATATAAATAATGTTTTCTAGTTTAGAGATTTTACTGTAACTTAAAAATTGTTTTATGATTTATAATCTTTACAAATTAACAAATAAAATTGTTTCACATATAGTAAAATTTTGACTTTAACTGTATAGCGCACGTCTGTGTGTAGAATATGTCAGAAAAGAAATTGCATAAAAGTAAAAGTTTCATGACTTTTATTATACCAATTTATTATTAACAAAATTTTACAAATTTAATCAAAAACTTTTCCATTTTCAAAGTTATTTACGAGTGCTTTAAGTATTAATTGTTAAATTTTGCGCAATTGCTTTCCTAATACGATATTCGATTAATATATAGTTTTTACTTTTTACTCGTTTCAATAGTACAAATTAAGTATTCAAATTTAAAAACTTAAATCGTAAATAAATCTTATATTATTCAAATCATATATTTAATATTTTATCAAATACTGAATATATTAATATTTTAATTTATGCTTTATATATAATAAAATCTTTTGTTACTTGCATTTTATAAAGTGATTTTAGTGCAAAAACTCTGCTTTCTTTCAGTCCATTTTTTAAGTCAAATCAAAATACATGTAATGTATTAATAATAAGTTATTGGTTAAATTGAGACATTTTTCAAAATTATAAATGAAAATATAATTTGATACTTTAAAAGCAAGTTTAACTAATAATAGGTGCATTATTAACAAAAA